>LBNU01024869.1:5608-19272 GCA_014162995.1 Artemisia annua | reverse complement strand
CGCGGCAGGTTTTAGAAGGAAGCTGGGTTATGGGTGAAGAGTGCAATTAGGAGCTTTTAGAGAGGATTTGCTTGATGAGTTCATAGTGGTTCTGAAGATGCTTTAGATTAGTCTTTTGTACATAGTTCTGATATTGTATTCTTTTATCATAGAACCTTTGTAATACTTGTATCCATTTGTATCATTAAAGTTCATGCTTGTGTTTGTTCTGATTGACACCATGAATGTGACACTTTATCCCTTGTCGGGTTGGGGTGTTACAGAATTATTCTTCCATTTCATGTTTCCTTGCCTTCTTTGTTGAAATCTTTACCTCGCCATTTACCATAAGTTTTGTTGTTTGAACTTGCCATGTGAAGCATGTCTTGATCATTTGCCTCTAGTGTGTCATGACTCTTGATCCGTTCTTCATAGGCTGTTAACCTTCCAATGGCTTCTTCAAACGACATTTCGTCTAGGTCTTGATATTGTTCTATAGTTGCCACGATCGGTAAAAACTTCTTTGGAACAGAGTTAAGTAGTTTCCTTACTAGCACCTTATCTTCCAAAGTTTCACCAAGTCCTCTAAATTTGGCCTTTATACTACTTAACTTTCCTCCATAGTCACTTACTTTTTCGTTTGGTTTTATCCTTAGCGTCTCTAGTTCACTTCTCAAGGTTTGTATTCGTGCCTTTTGAACAAGATTGGCTCCCAAATGCTTGACTTTGATTGAGTCCCATACTTCCTTTGCAGTCGAGTATTGTGCAACTTGCATTAAAACATCGTGTGGCAGTGATTGGAAGATTATTGCCTTTGATGTGTTTTCTTTCTTCTCATTTGTTGCTATTCCATCTTTCGCAACTATCGTCTCCCATATGCCATATGCCTTCAATATTGTCTCCATCATCAATGCCCATGTCGTATAGTTGGTTTCGGTTAATTTTGGACATTGTAGTGAAACATTTCCTAGTTCTCGAACTGATGTATTATTCGATGTGTTATCATTCTTGTCTCCTTCTACCATGCTTTCTTGCTTGCTTATAATCTGAACCGAGATGGTTTATGATTTTCTTGCTTTTGTGTTTGATCGGAAAGATCAAAAGTTCTTGCTTTTGTGATCAAAAGATCAAAATTCTTGCTTTTGCTACTGGCCAACTTTCTAACCAGACTCTCTTGCTAAATATTGACCAACTTGCTAATCAATATTTGTGTTNTTATGATTTTCTTGCTTTTGTGTTTGATCGGAAAGATCAAAAGTTCTTGCTTTTGTGATCAAAAGATCAAAATTCTTGCTTTTGCTACTGGCCAACTTTCTAACCAGACTCTCTTGCTAAATATTGACCAACTTGCTAATCAATATTTGTGTTTTCCAGGCCTACTTGCTATGAATCACAGAGGATTCGGTTTAACTTGCTATGAACCACAAAGGGTTCGGGTTAACTTGCTATTTGGTGAAAACGAATTTTTGAAGAATTCGCTTGTCTTGCTATGAATCTAAAAGGAAATCAGTCTTTGCTATTCTAATCAATCGGGATTTTTCGCTAATGGGAATTTCTATCTTACTAACAAAACTTTCCTAATTTATATGGAGTATTAGAAAAGTAAAAAAAGTTGAAAAAATTAAAAGAAAAAACCGTTGATTAGGGAAAACAGGAGATGTGCTTTCCTTTCACAGATTCGAGATGTTTTTCCTGATTCGTGATTCGAAAATCCTTCCTTCTGATCAATTTATGTGTTGTTGCTTTTGGCTCGGTAAATAGATTTCCAAACAGAAATCGTTTTTCTTCTATCTTGCTTTTGATTGATTCAAGTTGAATCAAATCTGCTTTCTTTTTCTTTCCGTTCTTCCCTGGATCGATTAGCCTTGGGCTCTGATGCCAATTGTTGCAATCTTGCCTTCAATTGAACCTGGTTCTTTGTGGTGTGTTTAGAGTAGTTGTATTGCGATAGAAAAAAAAGTGCAGAAGTTTAAACACAGAATTAACAAACGATATATTTACTGAATTGTATTGATATGAAATGATTGTTTACAGAATTCTTGAACTATTTATACTACATGAATCGGTGCAACAAAGGGACATATCGATTCACTAAACGTTATACCTATTTTCTAAACGTTGCAATTCTATAAAACGGTTATATGACCCAGCCCAATATAATGGGTCGGATTATTATCTAAACTTACAGAATTCATAAATAAAACTACACTTAACTACCCTAATCTTTTCTTCTATAACATTAAAGATCCAACATGGACCAACACTCAACCCATCATTCTCATCACCAAATCATCTAGCAAATGCAGAAGTGCACCCCCTCTTCTTACTCTGCCTTTTTCGTAAACCATCTAGAAACAGAAAGGATATTGAGTTTTTCCATTCTTATCAGTAGCCTTAAGCCTTCTCAATAGCTCATTCATGAACAAATCATGTTCAACCATAGTCTCACTTCCAGTAGTATCAGTAGGCGTATTGTTTTCATCATTTGGCTCATTCAAGTTTGGAACTGAGTTACCTTTAGGATTCTTCTCTTTATTAGCTTTCATCCTATTTCTAAATTCAATCAATTCCTCTTCACCAAGACTAAGATAGTCATCTGACTTATCTGAAGCATACTCACTATAATAATCACTATCAAAGTCACTATCAACATTACTAGTCCTAGCTTGATCACCATCTTTTTCGTCTTGTTGGGTTAATGTCCGAAAAATTAACAAACCTATTATAAACTTTAGGTGAGTTTGGTTTTGATTGATACTCGAAATCACAATGAATATGATTTTGATAAAAGGGAATAATGAGATAGATATTTTGTATGAAGTTTTTGGTATCTGTATTATGTTTTGAACCTATATAACTACTACAATTTTGTTTTTCTTATAGAAACAACAAGTCTACATGTAAATTGCTAAAAAAAAAAGCCGCCCTTTACAATGGAACGAGGCTAACCAAACAATGGCAATTAATACTAAAGTCATTCTTTGATACTGAAACGTGGCCTTATACCAAACGGACCATGTTTACGAGCTAGTTGGTTCATTACTCGCACCTAAGGGGTGCCTCGAGGGCCGGAAACCTAAAAAAGAATTGTTTTCTACGATTTTGTTCACAGATATATCCTTTATTTGAAATTCAATCAATTTGAAGGGAACTACAAGTAGCTTAAATGACTCATAAATAATATTATTTTTTCCTTGTCCAAAAAAAATCTACACTCAGTTTGATCGGTCATTTCTAGTTAACGTGGAATCATGGATCAAGTCCAAACTACTTGAGGGGAACACATAATGTAATTGTTCGATTTTTTATTTTAGTTTTGTATTTGAATGTTAGGCCCTCACCTTGAAGTCTCGAACACACTACCTCATGAAACAAGCAATTGAATACTCAACCCAACAAGCTACTTAATTTAAGGCGTGTTTGTTTATTCGAATCCATATTTAACACCAATTGTTTTGATGATTGACACATTGGTCATTTAGTATAAAGTAACTTGTATGTCAAGTGATGTTCTTCATTTCTAAATTATACATTTGATTTTAAAGAGATCTTTGCAACAAGATCTTGAAGCTCTGAATTTGACATCAAACAGCGTGCCAAAAAGATGACACGCGATGAATTTGACAAGCGAACCTTAGCTTCAGCTTATAAACTTTACATAGAGGAGATGAGATTGATATTCGTTTACACAACACACAGAAAGCCGGAAGTGAAAAGGTATAGTACATAATACATGTCACGAGGGGGACATCTTCCGGATCACACGATTGAGGTACTCTCCAAGAGCCCAAATAGGAAATATGTTTCTATAAGATGAGTAACTTATCATACAGTTCTTGTTAAACACCCCTATAATTTCCTGAAAAAATGAAGCAAACTTTGTAAGAAGAAATAAACAATTCATACATATACATGCATATGAGTTGATGTTACCTGCTGCGGAAAATCTCCATTCTCCATTTGGTGATCAATGAGTACCTTTGCAGCACGATCAAGTGGCATTCGATCTATTTTGGCCTAATTCCATATGAATAGTTTATGCATAAGTTTGAAGCATAAATAACCATCAATATTTCATATTTTAGTTTACCTGTTCGGCTTCAATAAGAGCAAGCAAAGCCCATGAAGTGTTTGTGATGTGGGATTTGTTCCTTGCGATATTTGTATATGTCTTTTCCATGCAAGAAGTGTAGCTCTCTCCCCATCCCCCAGAATAAAGCTGCTTCGAAAGTAAGAAAGCACAGGCTTTTCTAATGCTATCACTAGTTTCGTATGTCTTACCCGCTGCAACCAAACCTTTTATTCCAAACCATGTTCCGTAAGTGTAGCAAATTGCCCATGATCCATACCTGTACATCACAAATTAACAATGTGTACATGTTATTTTTTCTTCACGGCATAACGATACATGGAACATTTATCAGATTTATACACTTGTAAAGGTGGAAAAAATTTATTCTCATACAGATGCACTTGGTAGATTTTATAGTAATTAAGCTTGTAAGAGATTTTACGTTTCCACTTAAAAATGTAGAGGTCTGTTTAGGACAATCAATTTTTTTCTGCAACGGAAACATGGAATTCACAATGCTACACTTTTTGTGAAAATGTCAATAAAAGTGTGTACAATTAGCTACCCCCGTCCCATATTAAATGTCCACATTGAATTTTCAAAGTCTTGTTTTATCATCTTTGACCTTAAATATTTTTATTTATGTTATATAATATATGATGCAAAATATATGAATGAATTGAGTTTTAAATATACTTTTCATTGATATAATTTTTATCAAGTATGATATAATACAATAAAAAATATTTAAGTCAAAGTTTAAGAAAAAAGACTCGAAAAGTCAAAAATGGACATTTAATATGGGACGGAGGTTGCAGTGAGATAGGATAAGAAGTTTAACCATGAACCGTCGGGCAGTTGCATGTTCTCAATAAATGTTATGGCTTTATCAACACATGCTTGTATTTCTTCTCTTTTGTGACTTGGATATAGTTTCATGAACGATGTTAGGCCTTGCACCACAGCCGACGTACACTCCACATACCTAAATTACAGAAATCCTCTAGTTAAGGAATACACATGCAAGACATCCAAGTATTATAATGTGAAGCTCATAAGTCAGGTGGGCATACTGGTAATCGACAATGATGTCTCCAAATGTTTCAGCTGGATTGATCACCTACAAATATACATGATGGTTAGTCTTTAACATTTCAACATATACAGACACACAAGATTTGCCGTATGTACATACAAACCTCTAACCAAGGGTAGGACCTCATGGGCTCATACGAAGAAAATCCGCCATTTTCATTCTGCATTAGGAAGAACAGTTCGAAAAATAGTCTAAAATTCCAACTATGTAGCTAAAAAGAATATTTTTTAAGTACAACTACACAGTTTTGCCATTCACCAAATAAAACTGTAATTTATTCATAAATTTCACTTGCAGATTTGGTACTGCTAGTACATGCATTACCTGAAGAGTTAGAAGCAAATGCACAGCATCATATAAACGTTCTGGTGCAATTGCGGGCCCAACTATGTCACACGGCATTTGGGAGAGCATCAACACCGTCTACCATTAAATATCATCATTTCATTATCATTAGTTCATCACCATTATCATGAAGCAATTAAACCTACTTGTTAGATGATCAAGATGCATACCTTTAAAGCTTCTGCAGTGCAATCTGATACAGGCCAACCGTTATCTGGAGTAGAAAATGGCCATCCGCCGCGTGTTATGTGGCGGTACCAAAACTTAATATGACCCGAGCTATTTTCTCTAATCTTCAGATATAAACAAGGAAATAATGATCATCTATATATGTTCTAGTGCAGTTAGAACAATATTATAATGAAGTAAATTGATATACTTGTGAGTTTTTAATGAAGTTGTGTGCTTTCTGGAGCATGTGACCATATTCTTTTACAAGATTGGTTGCTGATATTGCTTGAGCAGCAAAAACAGCATCCCACAGTTGTGATCCATTGTACCCCTAAGATATCATAAGTTAAGATATAGTTAAAGATGCAAAGAAATAGTTTCCGTTTATTTGAAGGCGGTGAGAATAATAACAATGCAATGATAGTATTTGAAAATTGCCTGCATCTTCATTCCATCTTCAGCTATCCAAAGATAGTCTTTTATTCTAGAGAGGTGTCGTTTATTTACAGGTGACTTTGGATCCTCAATCCAGCAACATAACATGTTAAGTACCTGTTTTTGCGTTCCATATTACGTGTTCAAACTCGACTACATTCAAATGGTCAACTACCGAAAGGATGAAATATTGGCTTGTTTGTACCTTATTAACAGGTCCAATGCATATATAACGAGTGTTTTCATCCTCATAATGTATATGTTCCATAACAGTGTCCAATGCTTTCTTTCTTAGCTTCGAAAATGGCCATCTCATCAATATAGGTTCAGCAAACTTGTGCAAACCACCCCATATGATGTCTTGTATCATAGGATGAGGGTAATACAAATCTTCCTGTACAACAATAGGGATAAGTCGATAACTAGCAAATTACATGCGTACAAATATCCAAACTATCTAGAAGAAGAAAACTATTATTACCTTAGCACATTGATTTCTAGCCAAGTCCCAATTAACTTGGTGATAAAGAGTACTCCCATACAACTCTCTTCTTAAGGACAAAACAGTGAAACTCATTGGTCCGACAAACCTTTTACCGTATAAATACGACATTGGCAAGTATACCATCCTTGTGTGACACCACATTCTTCCTTTAATATCAATGTAAAGAAAGCATACATTACATACTATCATCATTCGTTACATAAAACACCAAGATAACCAGAAAATATGGAAAGAAAGAAACAAACCTGGGTGTAAAGGAACAAAGTATGGGAGAAGCCACATTTCTGGTGGCAAAGGATTATTGCCCATCCATTCATAAACTCCTAGTACCTGTCACACATATAAATATGGCTAAATGATCAGTCTTTAATCCACTAATACTTTGACCAGAACTTTAACATGAATTTAGTAACACAATTTCGTTGCTAAGCTATAACTTGCGTTAAAGCAATATCATAAATTTGTTACCAAACTAAATACATGCTTATATAGAAATTTCATTCGTCGCTAGCTAACAAAGATTTCACAAATGTATTATATGATACTTAAGTAAAGAAGGTAAATGGAGTAGAGTCTAACCGAAAGCCACAGTTTTCCCCAAGAGGGTATGTGTGTGACACTACCATGATCAATAATCCATTTTCTTGCTTTGGTCATGGATCCTTCACCACCATCCATTTTTTCTCCAAGCAATCTTAGTGCCACATAGTTTAAAGCTGTACAAAACATGGTGCTATGTCCTTCAATGTGTAAACCCCATCCCCCATCAACATTCTGCGCATGCAGAGAGAGGTTTGTTAGTTTTCTTTGTTATATTAATCTGTTTAATCAAAAGTTGTTTAGTAGTTACATGGTCTATGTATATGCTAAGATGGTTGCAATATATGTATCTCTTTTTCAGAAACAAAAACAAAGACAAAATAATCTTTCCAGACATAATAAAAAAGGTATAATATGCAACATTTTTTTATTTGAGCTAGCAAGTATAATATGTAACTCGATCAATACACAATTAATTTACTGCTTACTTGATGATTGTAAAGATAACGGCGGATTTCCCTTTGGTGTTCTACAGACAAAACTGCATCCTTCGCTCCCATCACATGCAATCCAATGACCTGCGGTACAATTTGAAGCTTTGTTACTTCACCAGTTTGAAGCTTCATTAGTGTTTCTTCAAGAAACAGGGACGGAGTTAGAAAATATAACGAGGGAGGTCGATTGACCTCTCTCAAGTCTCAACAACATATGGCTCCCTCTCTGCCAAGAAACAACTTTGTAAACAATAATAAAAAGAAGGGATAATTCACTAAATACCCCAATTGCCTTTGTGCTATTTACATCCGAGTTCAAAACTTTTCTGCTTCCGAAACTAGACCGGGCAACCCAGTACAACTGGGCAACTAAAACCAGTAAGTGACAAGTGTGACTTTACTGATTACGAGGTGATGAGTCATAGGGCAACTGGTCTACATCGGTATAACAATTAGACAACTGGTCTACTTTGGTAAAATAATGTCGGACACAAAATGGTTGGGTAGTTCAAGTTGCCCAGTTGCCCGGTCTAGTTTCAGAAGCAAAAAGGTTTCGGTCTCGGATGTAAATAGCACAAAGGCAACTGGGGCATTTAGGGAATTATCCCTAAGAAGAATCGTATTATTGATTGAATCTTAAATTTGATACTAAGTGAATTACATATCAAACTTCTCTATCATCTTGCTAGTTCGGTGTATTATATTTCCTTTCTGATTTCGAAAAATTAAACCAGGATTCAAAACATACAAGATTGATTTACATTCAACTAAGCGAGTTTTATATTTCAATATAAGTCAGCATCAATGTTTCAATCCATAGCCACAACATCAGTACGATGAGATCACCAAATGAACCAGAAAGCAACATTTTCAATGGTTATTGACATGTCACACTGCACATCAACATCGGTGCGTTGATATATTTTGGACCCCATGCAAATATCAATCAAAGTAGTCTAAAATATTTTAAAAAGCTTGTAAGCTTCTCATTGGCTTATATTATATAGAAAGTTAAATCACTATCTAAGTAAGAAAAAGCTAGGTATTTCCGCAAATCACTCACATATTTTAGTAGTTATGCTTTTTGGCATTGTCACAAACATACAATTATGTTAGAAGAAAATTAAGATGCTGATTAAATACTTTGTTCTTACCAGGCCAGGAAGGAGAAACAAAGGACCACCATAATCAGCAGGCCAACTTCCGTCCTCACCTTGAAGTGTTGAGTAAAATCTCAACGCTTTCTTTAACGATGCCTTTACCACAACTTCATCGTCATTTTTTTCTTCTTGTACTTGTGATTTTTTCATTTCAACTTTGTTCTCGCTTGCAAACTATATTTTATCTTGTTAACTGAGAGCTCAAGAACATATATAATTACGATAATTCAATCTTTTATTAGAGAAAATGTTACCTGGAATCTCATTAATAGATCAGAACTATGCTTCACATGCAACTTGTTTTTGAAAAATTCTTTTTGCATGAAATCGATTTGAAATCGTTCCTCGGGTGTCCCTGCACAGGGATCAAATTCCCAAAACTGTCTACCAATATGATGATTAGTGCTTCTAACACTTGGATCATCGTCGCCTTTCGATAGCTTAAGCTTCCACATTATGAATTTCGGGTTTCAGACGAGCTAGAGAAATCTCTCATACAACATACAAGTAAGTAGTGGATTTATATATAGTGTGATGACAAAATATAAATAACTTACATTTATTAATGAGACTTATGCATCATATTTAGCAAGAGATTATTAATATTGCTAGTAGTAGTATAAGTAGTTAACAAAGACCACCTTATATAGATGGTGAGAACTAAAAGAGTTGTCAATTAATTTTTGGTTACTATTTTATTCTTATTTTATGGACTTTGCTAAATTTAATCATAAGCACTTCACCCACTATTGATAACACTTCAAAAGTGATCTAAGTACCACTCTTTATGCATGGCAATGATTCTTAAACATAGCTCAGCAAAACCCTTATTTTATACAAAATTATTAAAAAAAAAGTAGTGTAAATTTATATCAACTAAATGGTTTTTGTTCCCATCTCTGTAATCAAAAAGTATACTCGAAGTGTGTAACAACCGGTACTTTTCTTAAAACTATTTTTAGCCAAATATTTTATTTTACGTACTTGAAATATTTTAAACTTTTATTGCATGTTATTTGGGCTTGAGAAACGTAAGATATATTTGGAAACGAGAACTTTATTCCTTGATTGATTCAGCACAACCTAGAAAACTCGAATCGTATTGCATTTGCAAAATTTATTGAATTATATTGAGTTGAGAAAAACTTTGTCGGAAAAATGATTCCGTGAACAATGGCGCAAGTTTTGTAATTTTTCGAGTTCGTTTGCTATGTCGTTTGAGCTACGAACCCTTTTGACAATAAGTTTAGCTAGTTGGCAGAATTGGTCCCTCGTGTTATTTATCCCTTCCACCCCTCACATTTAACATTTACACCTCCCACCCTTCCCATTTTAATATAAATACTCTTTTATTATTAATTTATTTCATTTTATACAAAATAAAACACACACACACATATCACTCCTTTCCCTCTCTATCACCTCCCACCAGAATCTTCAAAAATTCCCACCGGAAAATTTTCTGGCGACTTATTTTCTTTACCGAAATGATAGATCGTTTAACTCTTGTCGTTTTTAAAGTCCTTAATAATAAAACGATTTTGCTATCAAACCTTTTAGGCTGGACACAGTAAGGCGACCCGCGACCCCTTTTTTCCTGTCACGTCAGCTTTCTCTCTCCAGCGACCTGCAGGCGATTGGGTGCCCCAGTAAAGGCGACCTTAATAATATTAATTAGAAAGTGGGCCTTTGTTTTTTATGTGTGTATACACTCGGTCGAGACCACGACCATTTTCGTTTTTTTTTAAGCTTCTATTCGGTCGTGACCTGTATACCACAACAATGAAGATCGACTTGGACCTACACGACCCACTCGGTCGTTGTCCTTATTGTCACCAGCCTTATAAAATATGTTTTAAACATCAAAACTCGTGTGGATCTCATTTCCTTTGCTGCGACTCGTTGACTCGGTTAACTCGGTGGTGATTTTCTTGATATTTCTTGTTCTTTGCATATTTCTTGATATTATTGTTGGTTTAGAAATTATCTTTGGCTGTTTGGTTTGTTTGTTGTCTCGGGTTTGACTTTTGATGTTATTCTTGTTGTTATTCTAGCTGGGATTTGGATTGGTTTATGGTTCTTGGACTCGGAGTTAGATTTGTGATGTGTTCGGATTAGATTGTGATGTTTATGTTTGTGTTTATGTTGGGATTTGGTTTGAGCCGAGAGCTGTGGCTCGATATGGACCGAGCCGTGACTCACAGCGAGTCACGGCGAGGTTCGGGATAAAACTTTTTATAAAGTTTATTTATAATAATAAAAATGATTTTATAAGTTAAAATAATATTGAGTTTTGATATATATATATATATATATATATATATATATATATATATATATATATATATATATATATATATATATATATATATATATATATATATATATATATATATATATATATATATATATATATATATATATATATATATATATATATATATTAAAAAGAGATTTATAAAATAAATGTGTTTATTTACTTACTTTTTTCAAATATAAGTATATGCATACATAAACTTTCACTAAAAATGTTTTTAAAATAAAAATATATATGTATATATATATTGTTTACTAAAACTAGAACGGTACTCGCGCAATGCGGCGGCGGGGTTCCTTTTGACGAATCAAGATTGTATTGATTGAAATAAAAATTAAAGTTGTAAAATTTTGAATCAAAATAAAATAAACCCACTAAAAATTTAAAAACTAAAAACTCATAAAAATATATCAAAATGGATGTTGAATTAAAGAGCACAAAATTATAGAAAATATGGTGAAATTAGATCATAAAAAGGTAAAAAGATAAAAAGATATTTCAATTTAAAAATAAAGGTGAATTTTAAGTTTGAAAGTGACACATGTCACCTCATGATTGTAGCTTCTTATATTAATTTTTTTGTTAGCAGTTAGGTTTGGAGTTAGTTAAGAAGTGACACATGTCACCTCATGAATGGAGCTACTTATCTTAAATTTTGGTTAGGAGTTAGGCTTGGAGTTAGGGTTGGTTATCTATGCATTATAATAGAATTTGGGACTATTCTATAATTAGCAAGTTTGAGTCTGAATTTTTAAGCCTTTCTAATTATAGAATAGTCCCAAATACATTATACAGTAGTATAGATAGTTCGATAAGTTTTAATATAAATAACGATAACTTCTTTTATATAAAACGTAAAACGATATTTATTCAACTTGGGATTATCGGCTCCGAGTCACGGCTATGTTATGTTGTTGTCGTTATTGTTTCGTTGTTTATTTCTATTTCATTGTTGTTTCGATAACGGTTTCGGCTTACGGCTTATATAAATGGAACTAATACATATGAAACAATAAAACAAGTTGATTATAGTTAAGGGAATTGATTGTGACATTGGACTTGGATCCGGATTACTATATTGTGACGATATATGTTGTGGACAAGGATTGGACGTATTGGATTTACGTGTTGGTTATTTAGACGTTATGGACCCTTTGGTATGAATAATACGAAATGGTCGATAAAATTAAACAACTAATATTAACGCGAATAATATGTCCAATTGTATATTATAACTTGTGACATTTAGAGATAAATATGATATATAAGAGTCGTTGACTCGGGAAAATGTTTTATAAACGGGCAGGTCATGCCGAAATTTCGTAAAATCTTTTATAAACTTTAACCGTTTAAGATTTGTTAAATATTCAAAAATCTTTTCAACTAATATTGTTTTCGACGATATATTTTTGGGAAAACGGGAAAAGCCGAAACTAGTTATCAATGTGTTTGTTGTTTATTCGAGTGTTTATTCATTTCATTTCGATATCTTTCTTCGAGATACTTTTTCATCGACTTTCGTCTTTCTTGGGTTATCGTTCGTTTCGCCGACTTGTTTCATTTTCAATCTTTCTTGTCTTCCACACGAGACTTTTCAAATCTATTTTTCTCAAACGCCATTGTTATTGAAACCTTTTATTCAAGTATTGTTTATTGAGGTATTCGAGTATTATTTCTGAGTTTTGCCATTTATATTGATTAGGTTGTGCTGAGATTCGCTTGACGTGACGTATTACTTGCTCGGTTATTATATCTCGTTTCCTGCTACTATTAAGATGTGATTCATAGCCCCACTTTTAATCTTTTTAATTGTTTATAAACCCATGGGGTGAGATACATGCTTTAAATGTTTTCTGAGCACAAGTGTTTTTGGTATGCTTTTCCTAATTGGTATGTTTTCCAGACGATGTGCTAAGTAGTTTATCTTGCCATGCAAGACCCTCAGATCATGATCCATTAATCACTTGCGAGTGAGCGCGAATATATGGATATAGGCCTATAGGAATTGACCCTCCCACTCCTTTTGCTGGATAGGCGATTTGTGGTGTACTGATGCGCGTGGATTGCAACACGCACTTCGTTTTACCTCTCGAGGGATCTCGAGAAGCTTGCAATCCCCACCAGGCAGTGTACCTGACCGATGTAGTATAGTGTAGTGGCAAGTACCGGAGGATTGATCGTTCTCTCACAGGGAATAGTGTTCGTTAGGTTAAAGACTACTCTAATTTAGGTCTAAGGGTGGAGGATGATTATTTTTGTATTTTTATATTTTTTATGAAGCAGTAAAATCTCGGTTTTGAAGGAGGTGGCGGAATTGTTGCTGAGCTCAACTAAACAAGGTTATCTACTTAGTGCCAAATGTTTTAAATTAGAAGGTTTTGAGAGAAACGCCCCGAATGGTGGGGGAAAGTAGTTGTTATAGATTTCATTGCTCCCGTAACTATCCTGGTTTGTACCAAAATGGGTATTAGTATGTTGAGTTGTGCGTTGGATGACGTTGCTGGTATTTTCATAACCAAAAGTCGCTAGGGGAGCTAATAGGTTGGCTTT
>LBNU01024867.1:0-11898 GCA_014162995.1 Artemisia annua | reverse complement strand
TTTGGGTTTTGCTAGCTTGTGAGAGCTTTTGTTTTGGTTTGTTTTAGCTTATTTACAAGTTTTAAAATTGTTATCTTTAGCTTTTTAATCTTTATTTTGAGTCTAAACTAGCTTTTCATTTACAAGCCCTAGGAATATGTTTTGCTTATTTTGATTAGTTGTGTCTTCTATAGCTTATTTTGAGTATTGGTCTTGCTTAATATTGAGTCTAAATAAGTTTTTATAAAGTTTTCATAAAGTCTTTACGTAAAAAATTCAGTTCGTAGCTTTTGAGGGTTTAATAGCGAGTATGCTAAAAAAGAAGTGTTCCTAGCGAGTTTGCTTGGCTAGGCATAGCGAGTTTGGTACCTTCAGGGTACTTAGCGAGTTTGGGTGCACAATTCCTAGCGAGTTTGGTCGTAGTTAGCTAGCGAGTTTAGTCTTTTCTTTGGTCCTAGCGAGTTTGGTCTCCATTTAACCTTAGCGAGTTTGGTCATAGTAGGTCTAGCGAGTTTGGTTTAGAGTTTAGGATAGCGAGTTTCATGTTTGCACTAGGTAGCGAGTTTGGTACAAAGTATGTAGCGAGTTTGGTGATTTTTCTTGGATAGCGAGTTTCATGTTTCTTCATTAGGTTAGCGAGTTTTGTTTTATAGTTGGTAGCGAGTTTGGTTTATTAGGTCTACATAACGAGTTTTATTTTAATTGTGTAGCGAGTTTAGAATTTTATTTATTTTAAGTATTTGAGTCTCACTCTTTTATTGTTGTGTCTTGTTTATTTTTAAAAGCCGAGCTAGGCTTATTTGCACTCCATCGTTCATCGAGTGGAGTTTTCTTTTACCCATTTCTTACCGTTACTCTGTCGAATTTTCTTTTAAATTTTTTAACTTAGTTTAATTTTCTTTTGCTAATTAAAATCAAACACAAAAAACATTTTCTTTTAATTCCTTTCTAGTTTAAACTTTTAATTTCTTTTTCGCTTCACTTAGTCTCATGTTTCTCTTTCATTAGTTAACTTATTCCCTTTCTTAAGTTGGTTCTTTATTTCATTTATTTTATGCAAAACTTTCCGTAGTATGAATTAAAAACAATCAACCTCTTTTCGAACCCATTCATCTCACATAATCACGCCTTGAGTGACTAGAGTCATTTCAACGCTCGTTGGAACAACGATACGCGTGGTTCCTGCTCCATTCACTAGCCTAGAAAACGCTCTTATCAACGAGCGGTACGTTCCTAATAAAACTACGCTGTAGAAGTGCCAACAAGAGTTCTACGCCCGTAGCCAATAAGGGCTACGGCGTAGTCAAACCTAGAGTTACGCCGTAGCAAAGTCGGGCACTATAAATACCAGTCCTAATTCCGAGTTTTAAACATTACTTTTCACCACACAGAAGTCAGGAGGAGATTAGGGAGCAAGGAGAACGAAGTTCTACTAGCATACAAGTCATTTCCAAGTGAGAATTCATGCCAATACCATAAGTTTTATCATTCATTCCATTTGTATCGAATTCATGTTTACATTTATTATGTCAAACATTTATTTTTCTGCATTTATGAGTATGAGTGGCTAAACACCTTTGGTGTTAGCCTCATTATAAAATTGTTATTGTCATGATTTAGTTTTCTCGCATTTATTATCATTTTATTTGTATACTTTCTTAGTATGTCTTAGGACACCTTTGTTTCAGGAGTGATGATGTTTGGTAGTTCCATTGAGGCCAGGAGAATTGACCATAAGACCCATAACGGATTAGGGTGTGTTTTGGTGATAGGAATTGACCGTAGGACTATCACCATTCATGTGTAAATTTCAACGAATGACCACCTACCAAACAGACTTGTATACGGAATAAGGGGGGATGTAAGTTCCGACCGGCCACATCCCGTTAGACTATTCTAAGTTAGTAGAGGCACTTAGTGACTCTTGCACCTTGTATTTGCCAGCGAACTCTTGTAATCATTAGGTTACGGAATAGGGCAAGGTGTGAGATAGGATAGACGATTTGACCATCTGAGTCTATCGACTTGAACCTCCAGATGAAACGATAGGATGCATTAATCGAAAACTTGTCATGATAATAACAAGAGTAGTAATTAGGTTAACACAGTTCTCCCATTTGATTTCCCTTCGCTTATTTAATTGTTTACTTCATTTCCGTAGTTTAATTAATCAATCATTAAAACCCCCTTTAAACTAGAGACACTAAACTTAAATAATATATGCACGCATAGCTCTTGGGACGACCTCGGCTTTACTGTTAGCTATACCATACATGACCGGGTACACTGCCCGATAGTGTATTAGGTAGACCTTAGGTAGACGAGCAATTTATAATTATTAAAACCTGGTCGGTAAATCCTGCATCATGCATATACATATCACTCTCAATGTATGCATCTTACCTATATCTATTGTTCGTATACATCCGATCTTTGATAACTCCCATTTCAATTTTTAGGAAGAGCAACACACCATAATGACAACCTATCACTAACATTCAATTACTTCAAAGGTCCTGTAGACTTACAAAGATATGTCAATGGACCAGATTTTGTTGACTTTCAAAAGAATATTGATGTGATGTAATGCAGTTTGAAGGTGTGATGTTATGAGTATCGGAGGATTTAGTGGCAAGTTGAATAATTTGAATTAGTTTTGTTGTAGATAATACTCAAAAACTGATCATTTGAGGGAATTAGATAATTAAGGATTTAATTAGATTCACGAGTGTGTGCTTTATTGGTGTTTAAAGGTGTGATAATATGAGTGTTTAACGATTTAATAGTGGCTAATCAGATTATGTGAATTAGTTATGTTGCAGATAAACATATTAAAAAAGACGTAACTTCAAGAACAATTCAAATTTTGAAAGTATTTTTGCGATTATGATAGTAGATAAAGTTTGTTACTTATTTCAGTCATTTTCAACAAATATGTTCATATCGTTGGCTTTCACGTTGGACTAGAAAGATAGAATTTAATGAGTCTAGGGGTTAATTCATTATAATCTTAAACTCAAAAGGGGTGCTAAAGTCTAAATTTATTGTATCTAAGGGCTAATGTAGTGACTAAATAAACTTTGAGGGGGTGTTTTGGAACTCAAACAAATGTTACAGTGGATAAACATCAATATTTTGTTGACAAATGTTATATACAACATTGGTTGACAAATGTTAGAGTAAAATACACCGTTGGTCCCTAAACATGGCAAAAAAAATCACGTTGGGATAAAAGTTGGGTTTTACGTCGCCGGGAGTCCAACCTCATGGTTTTTGTGTCAATGAGGTCCCTTGACCCGTAATGCTCAAGTCAATGTATTATAAGTGAGGGCATAATCGTCTTTTATTGTAGCGTCCTTTTTAAACCGTTGTACAGTATTTTCATTTCCCTCTATTACTTTGTACCACAATTTATTGTCACTTACCATGCCTAAACTTTCCCCAAAACCTTTCTTCTACAAAACCGTAAACCTGTCAACATGGTACGCAGCTGGTGTGGTAAGCAAGCAATAATTCGCACTTCGTGGACCTCGGCCAACCCAAGGCGTCGATTCTATGGTTGTCCTGATCAAGTAAGTGCTTTTTAACACTTTTTTTGGTTTTTCGTAATTAGCAAAGTACAATGTAACAAGTGGAAGTTGTTTAATGACATGCCATTTTCATGATTAGGGGTCTTCTTGTCGGTTCATAGGATGGTATGATCCGGAAATGTGTGCTCGTTCATGGATGATCATATCAGTCCTTTTGAGGGGGAGAAATGAGCTTTAGGCAAGATTACAATATGCTCAAGGCGATATGTGTGATTGGGCTTGGGCTGCATTATTTACTTACCCGAAATTTATGCCATCACAGCAATTATTTATTACTTCCTCCGTCTCAAAATAAGTGACTAGTTTGACTTTTTAGAGTCAAACTGGTTCAACTTTGACCTTAAATATTTTTTTTTTCTTATATAATACTTGACGAAAAATCATGCCATTGAAAAATACACTTAAAACCCAATCTATTTATATATTTTGCATCAAATATTATATAATACCCACAAAAATAGTTAAGGTCAAAGTAAAAGTCAAACTAACACTTATTTTGGGACGCATATAGTAATTATTTATAATGATGTGGACAAGTATGGGTATATGAATTACGTAACTTATCCATAATCATGCTTAAGATTGTTACCTCTTCCCTTATATATGTTACACGCAATTAGATACTGTAGTATCAAATGATATTACCGTGCATATCTATATGTATTGTTGACGAGAGCAGTTAAATGGTAGCCTCTGCCATGATAGAAAAGAATCAATAACGAGTTTTATATTTCTATTTACATTCTTTTTTGTTTTGTATTATGCTAAACATAGTTACCTAATAGTAGTAGTATGTTGTTTTACAATAAACATATACGTAGTACAAGCTAGCTTTATTCTGGTAATATGTTTCTGAAATTGGCTTAATGCTTTAAAAGTTTAAAGTATAACATTTTTAATATAAAATTAACTTATAATATCTTTTTAATGAGATTCATTATCAATTGAAAATTAAGAGTCAGTTAACTACGACAGCTTAATTAATATTTCATCTTTGGAATTTATCGAATAAGAAAATAATAATTTTATGATAAAGTTAGGTATTAATCTTCTTTTCTGTCTTTCTATAACGTAATCTAGGATAGTGAATCCATATTCTTTTTGTGTCAAAATTTTTTTTAACCAACATAATTAGTTACCATTCATTATCCAAGTCATTTGTATTCTAATTAATATATTGGCATACGTACGTGAAAGAATTATCAATTTAGCAAGAAATTTATAAAGAGAGCAATTCAATAAAAATAACATCATATTTACGCAACAAACATTTACCTACGACCTATTGCCTAATAAAAATGCTAAAACAAAATCCGCAAAAACCAATTTGTGCAGCGCACAGATCCGAATGCCTCGTATCATATATATTCGATCTCATCAAATCATACTAAATGTCAACTCCTTGGAAGGAGAGGTGTGCCCTCGTGTTTATACTTAATAATTGTCCATTTTAAGTCGTTCGAATAGAAAATCATGGGCGGCGTTTTGTTATTATAAACATCATGCATGTGATGGTCATTAGTACAGCATATTATATTAACAAATGATGGATTAACCAAATTGTTAATTTATTAATTATGTCCTACAAGCATTGTCGAATCTAACTGTTTCTTAATATCGAATTACAGGATCATTCTTATTCACAAACTATTACAAAGAAAAGTGCATTAATCAGAAGCTCTTTAAGGTTGAAGTCATCATGTTACCGGTGATGATCGAGCCATTATTGTGAAGTTATTTAATTTTGTTCATCATTTCACTTGTACTGTACTTCACAAGGTAATATTTACATCACTGTTCAGCTGTTAAGTAACTTCATCAATTAAGTTTCAATGGTTTCGATGTCTTTGATTGTCCCTTTTGTTCTGCATCGTTGCTATACTCTGGATACATGCATGGTCATTACAAATAATAAATTCATGTGCCAAAACACAGATTTCAAAATTCACCAAAATTAACTGAAATAAATATGGGATAAAGTTTGTCTGTGATTAAAGAGCATACGTATTTCGTTGCAAAAATCGTGAATCAGTAGTCGGTCGGTCGACCTCCTTTAGCTTGTTATTGGTCTGGGTTGGATTAATCCGATCGGCATTTCCGGGAAGTTTTTGATATTTTCGACTGAGTTTTGGGTATTTCCGGTGAGTTTTAGGAATTTACAGCAAGCTTTGCCTTATACCAATAATTGTTAGCCATCTCAATCATTTATCAATAAATAAATGGTTTCAAAGTGTCAATGGAATAGATCCATTTTAGGTTAGACATGAGGGTAAAGTAGTAGATATAGTTAAGTAGCTCTGAACCTGCTTAGTAATTGATTGCTGATTCTACATATCAATCTACCCCAAAATAAGCAAAACCAGTTTGTTTTATTTAAAAAACAAAAACAAAAACAAAAACAAAAACAAAATAAAAAAAAATAAAAAATAAAAAAAATAAAAAAAAAAAAAAAAATTGTTCCAAAATAAGCAGATAATCAGAAAAATAAGCAATCAATGTGGTAGGGCTGAACTTTTTGTCTTACAGTAGCTAGTTGTACAGTAAATTGCAACAAACAATAGACAGCATATGTATTACATTCACAAGCACACTCAATAATACTAGATATACATCGTTCTACCCAAGCAATGTGATGTACTTATGTTCACGTCCGCACTAGCAAATCAATCTTATTAAACACGTCTTTAATCTGTCAGTGTCAAGTGTATGATTATTGTCCAAAGAGTTCTTTACTAAAATTGCAGTATNAATAAAAAAAATAAAAAAAAAAAAAAAAATTGTTCCAAAATAAGCAGATAATCAGAAAAATAAGCAATCAATGTGGTAGGGCTGAACTTTTTGTCTTACAGTAGCTAGTTGTACAGTAAATTGCAACAAACAATAGACAGCATATGTATTACATTCACAAGCACACTCAATAATACTAGATATACATCGTTCTACCCAAGCAATGTGATGTACTTATGTTCACGTCCGCACTAGCAAATCAATCTTATTAAACACGTCTTTAATCTGTCAGTGTCAAGTGTATGATTATTGTCCAAAGAGTTCTTTACTAAAATTGCAGTATTCAGCTTATTTGCGGCACATATATGATTTTTAATATATACTACAAATTAAAGAACAAGTTATTGTAGGACTTTACTCTATCACTAATTGCTTCATTTCCTTATGCAATGATAGTGGAAAAAATGCAAGTTGATTGAGATATTGAGGGTGCGTTTAGTTGGAGAAAAAATTCTCTTGTTTTCTATCTCTAGTTTTGTAAAAATTTGGAAGGGAAATTTATCTCCACAAAACATTTGAAAATATAAAAAACGCGTTTAGTTAATGTTTGTATTTTCTATTTTGAAGAAGGAGAAGGAGGGTTGTGGGTTACAAAGGAAAACAAGGAAAACAACTAAAATTTGTTTTGTAGTTTTCCTTGTTAAGTTAGGAAATAAGGGATTTTGTGTTTTGCAAAACATTTTATTGGAAAACGTTGATTTGAACGCGATCTCTATTTTCTTTGTTTTCCACAAAACATTTTGTTGAAAAGAAGGGTGTTTTCCCCCAACTAAACGCACCCTGAGTAACTCTGCTGTCTGGTATTAATCTTTTCAATAATTTTTTGTTTAGAACCACAATGAAACCACGATCACAGTCTCATCTTCAACCTTGGGACCTTTATAACAAGTCTAGAAGTCGAGTCAGCCGGATGGTGTTTGTTGTACTTGTTCTGATAGCTTCAATGGAGGTTATAGAGTCGCAATTTCTGGTTAAGACACTACCGGGATTCGATGGAGATCTTCCTTTCACACTTGAGACTGGGTAATTAACTCATTCTCTTTTTTTTACTAGAACTCGGTTGATTTAATGTCGCATTCATTTATGATTATTCATTCTTGGTCTATAATGTAGTGCACATATATACTAACTCTTAAGACATCAATGTACCGTTAGTTACATTGGGGTCGGAGAATCAGATGAAGTGCAGTTATTTTACTACTTTATAGAGTCTGAAGGGAACCCAAATGAAGACCCTCTCATGTTATGGCTCACTGGAGGCCCTGGTTGTTCTGGTCTTTCTGGTCTACTCTATGAAATAGGTACATATTACTTATTGCAGCTTTTAATTCTTTGAGCTAACATTTAGTTTGTTTTTTCAAATGGAATGATAAGTTCAGTTGGAACTGATTTCCCAATTGTTACTTTTACCTCCTATGTTACTGCTCCAAGCTCTATATAAATGATATTAACTTTTCATATCTATTAATTTGTACAGTAGATATTCGGTTGACTCAAGTTATCTATTGGAAACCAATTCTAGTTTGGGTGGTAAAACTTCGATAATACCTTGTATAGCTTCCCCGTATGAAGATACTTCATTACATGTACAGACGTACTGAATATTAAAAATTTGTTGCAGCAACTACTATTATATTCCAGTTATCACAACAGCAGCAATGTGAAGTTTAGAAATTTACTTGTATCTGACACTTGCCTTGGTGGTCATGTGCAGGCCCGTTGACTATTGACTATGCAAATTCCACTTTGGAGAAGGCTAGACTTGAGATAAACCCTTACAGTTGGACAAAGGTGTCGAGCATATAACCTATATTTGCTTGTCATTTTTACAATATACAATGCGTAATACAAACAACAGTACCACCTGACTGTGATGTTGATTGCCTTGAAATGCATGTGTGAATGGAATTTTAGTTGATGTAGTAGATTATGTTTAATCTTTGTACGTAATGATACAAAAAAAATATGCAAGGTTGGTCTTTTCCTTATATAAAAAGTAAATATGTTTGATGTTAACAAGCTTACGAGTATAACCTATTTATATAACGAAATCGCCATTATATTTTAGGCAGCAAGCATTATATTTCTTGATCAACCTGCTGGGTCAGGATTCTCCTATGCAAAGACTTCTGAAGCTTACATAACGAATGATACATTATCAACAATACACACTTACAATTTTCTGACGAAGGTATGTGCGTTTTGCTGATACAGGCCTCCTTTTCTCATTTTTTTAGTACTCGTCAATATTTGATGCAATTAATGCATCTCATGCCATTTGATCATGATGAGCAGATTCCAAATTAATTGTTTTAAATACAAATTAATATAAATGTTTGGTTGATATGCCTTTTGTTAAAGTGGCTTGTGGATCATCCCAAATTTATCAGCACTCCATTGTATCTTGGTGCTGATTCTTATGCTGGCCTAGTGGCGCCGATGATTGTTCAGGAAATATATAATGGTACACATTGATGGTTTAACTGCTTGGCATAGAGCTAATTCACAAACAAAATAAAAATAAGTTTGATTCATAGAATGTTCCATTCATCTTGTATGCATATTGGTGTTTCTTTCTTTGTAGGTAATAAAGTTGGAGAAGGGCCGCATATAAATATCAAAGTATGAATTTGTCAATGATTTGGATCAGTTTTGAGTTTTTTATTTGCAATGGACTTTATCATTCCATCTCTTGAAAAAGGTCTACCTAATGTTTTCATGGATTACTAAATTTAATATTATTTTTGCGTCTTAGGGGTACGTGCTTGGTAATCCATTGACAGATACAAGCGCCGACTATAATTCAAGAATACCATATGCTCATAATATGGCACTCTTATCAGATGAAATTTACAAGGTAATCAAGTGTGTCAGCTATGAGTATTTGAGCATAATATTAAGGTTTAAGTTCATATAATAGCAAGATTCTTTAAAAATGTACAAATATCATACGTGAACTTTAAAAAATAACAATATCGTACACATACTTTCAAAATCCGTTATGTTATCTTCACATACTTATTTTTAATATGCCAAAGTCCACATTATATGTACAATACATGTCATACTGTTAGAGTTGTGGATAAATATGAATATGCGATATGTGCGTATGACTAGAATCGAACTCGAGACCACGGGATTTGCACACCTTTTACGTATGAGACTGCGATGTTTAATATTAATTAAATGTTATATTTTAATTAATTAATTTCACAATAGACGAAACTAAGAGCGTTAGGTAATTAACGGAATTTGACTAACGGTCGGTAAATGTCAACGGATATGAAGGGAAGGAAAAAGTCAGAGAAGGACTAGAAATCCTTTCTTAGGTTTGTTTGCTTGAAACTATGGATCCCCACATCGGAAACCATAAGCAAACTTGATATCTACCATAAGGTTATAAATACATCCCCATGTATCATCCTTTGGTACACTTGATTCAAGAGAAAGCCAAACCCTCTCTTCTTCCCTTGTCAACGAATGAAACGCTAGTAAAGGGATTTATGAGTGCCTTGAGAATTAACAAGGTGTTTGGTTAATCTATTGTGATCAAGAACTAGCATTCACATCGAATCGCTATTAGTACGTATGTACAAGAACGTGGTACTTAACACATTATTGTTAGTATCTTGGATCGATTAACAAAACGGTAAGGGGTTAATCATTGATCCTTATAAACCCTAATTAGGGTTCATCCAATTGTTCAAGATTATTGAAGTTTGATTCTTGTTCTTGCTAGAATCAAAAGGTACGTTCTTGTACATACGTACTAATAGGATTCGATGTGAATGCTAGTTCTTGATCACATAGATTAACCAAACACCTTGTTAATTCTCAAGGCCACTCATAAATCCTTATACGGTTTCATTCGTTGACCAAGGGAAGAAGAGAGGAAGTTTGGCTTTCTCTTGAATCAAGTGTACCAAAGGATGATACATGGGGATGTATTATAACCTTATGGTAGATATCAAGTTTGCTATGGTTTCCGATGTGGGATTCCATAGTTTCAAGCAAAACAAACCTAAGAAAGGATTTCTAGATCCTTCTCTTGACTGTTTTTCCCTTCATATCCCGTTGACATTTACCGACCGTTAGTCAATTCCGTTAATTACCTAACGCTCTTTAGTCGTCTATTGTGAATTAAATAATTAAATATAACATTTTATATTAATTATTTAAACATCGAGTCTCATACGTAAAGTGTGCAATCCCGTGGTCTCGAGTTCGATTCTAGTCATACGCATATTCATATTTATCCACAACTCTAACAGTATGACATGTATTGTACATATAATGTGGACTTTGGCATATTAAAAATAAGTATGTGAAGATAACATAACGGATTTTGAAGTATGTGTACGATATTGTTATTTTTTAAAGTTCACGTATGATATTTGTACATTTTTAAAGAATCTTCTGCTATTATATGAACTTAAACCTTAATATTATGCTCAATATACTCATAGCTGACACACTTGATTACCTTGTAAATTGCATCTGATAAGAGTGCCATATTATGAGCATATGGTATTCTTGAATTATAGTCGGCGCTTGTATCTGTCAATGGATTACCAAGCACGTACCCCTAAGACGCAAAAATAATATTAAATTTAGTAATCCATGAAAACATTAGGTAGACCTTTTTCAAGAGATGGAATGATAAAGTCCATTGCAAATAAAAACTCAAAACTGATCCAAATCATTGACAAATTCATACTTTGATATTTATATGCGGCCCTTCTCCAACTTTATTACCTACAAGAAAGAAACACCATAATGCATACAAGATGAATGGAACATTCATGAATCAAACTTATTTTTATTTTGTTTGTGAATTAGCTCTATGCCAAGCAGTTAAACCATCAATGTGTACCATTATATATTTCCTGAACAATCATCGGCCGCCACTAGGCCAGCATAAGAATCAGCACCAAGATACAATGGAGTGCTGATAAATTTGGGATGATCCACAAGCCACTTTAACAAAGGCATATCAACCAAACATTTATATAATTTGTATTTAAAACAATTAATTTGGAATTTGCTCATCATGATCAAATGGCATGAGACGCATTAATTGCATCAAATATTGATGAGTACTAAAAAAATGAGAAAAGGAGGCCTGTATCAGCAAAAACGCACATACCTTCGTCAAGAAAATTGTAAGTGTGTATTGTTGATAATGTATCATTCGTTATGTAAGCTTCAGAAGTCTTGGCATAGGAGAATCCTGACCCCAGCAGGTTGATCAAGAAATATAATGCTTGCTGCCTAAAATATAATGGCGATTTCGTTATATAAATAGGTTATACTCGTAAGCTTGTTAACATCAAACATATTTACTTTTATATAAGGAAAAAGACCAACCTTGCATATTTTTTTGTATCAATTACGTACAAAGATTAAACATAATCTACTACATCAACTAAATTCCATTCACACATGCATTTCAAGGCAATCAACATCACAGTCAGGTGTACTGTTGTTTGTATTACGCATTGTATATTGTAAAAATGACAAGCAAATATAGGTTTATGCTCGA
>LBNU01024866.1:23443-49439 GCA_014162995.1 Artemisia annua | reverse complement strand
GGGGGGAGAATTTTATTCGTCCAGCACTTGTCCTTATGGTTTGGACTGATGAGACTGCAGCCATATGTTTGTCAATGCGGCTTTTGCTTTGGGTTGGAGCTAACATTCCAATGGTGCAATATTCGCTCGTTTTAATCAATGGATATGGAAGACTTGTTCAAACTCCATAAGCAGGTGACTGGTCCGAAGTGGGCAAAGAAAATTTAGTAGGGGGTTTTATGGTGACTGTGTTGGGCAATGTGGAATGTTCGAGAACAAGAAGGTTTTTGATAACACGAGTCCGAAAGTTCGATGTATGTGGCTCTAGTGAAATCCCTTATAGTTTTATGTTGAAACTAATCTAGGTTTTATAAAAACATTGTGTGGAAGGATTGGGCGATGTTCCCCTTGTATATGTTGTAATCGTTTGTGTGGCGGTCCTCGCTTTGAGGACTAGCCGTTTTTAATGAAGTTTACTGTTCAAAAAAAAAAAGATGCAAGATTCTAACCCGAGACCTCTTGCTTAACCACCAACCATATCAACCATCCACCCAAACAAATGTTGGTGTCATATTCTTCCCTCAAAGTATGTATTTAACTTATCACTTCAACAAAA
Organism: Artemisia annua; assembly: GCA_014162995.1. Classification (NCBI taxonomy): domain Eukaryota; kingdom Viridiplantae; phylum Streptophyta; class Magnoliopsida; order Asterales; family Asteraceae; genus Artemisia; species Artemisia annua. The sequence goes on along the minus strand of LBNU01024866.1, from coordinate 48,844 downwards.
CTTTACTACCATTTTCCACCGATTAGCACACTGTAAAACGTGAAACGCATTTCCCCAAATTTGTTACCATTTAACTAGTTTTTGTTTGCATTATGTGTGGCTAGTGTAAAAAATATGATAAGCTGGTCAAATAGTCAATGCTCAAATAGTCAACAACTCAGCTCACAACTAACTTTGGCGGGAAATATCTCTTTTAAATAGTTGTTAAGCTCTCATTTCTAGTTAGCCTGTAATTGTGAATTTCACTTCTCTTTCTTCTTTGTAATCATTCAACAAATCAATAACAACTTTTCCCGCCTTTGATAACTAATTGCAATTTCATTGATCCTTTCTTAATTCTGGATTAATCAAACCAATTAGAATCCTTTAACGGATCTTCAGTGATCCCTATTGGTGTCTATCAATTGGTATCAGAGCTGCCTTCCTGGCAACTCATATCATTTTCAAGATTGTTACATTGACAATCTTGAATCCGGTCATCTTCTCTGGTCAACTTCCGGCAAGAAAAACAAGATTCCGGTGAGAAATCAGCCACCACTGATTTCACTGTTCTGTTTTACATATTGGTTAGTGTCAATCAACTGTACGGCCACAAGATAAGCCGAAATTCTCGTTAAATTTTCTTATCTTGAACAAGCTCGCAAGCAGCAGTTGGATTGAGTAACCCATAACAGCCCAGTTGTCATTATCCCAATTGGTCATTGATTAATCATTTGTTTTAGTGATTAGTCAGTGTTGATGAGTGGTAATATCATTGGTACAATGGTGGAAACACGAAATACATCAAGATCTCAAGATCCTACAATGGATTCTTTGCAAGAAGCAGTTAATGAACTGAAGGATGCAATGCTTGGGATTAGAGAAAGTATGAATGGGTTCTTGGTAAGTCAAAATGTCATTACTCAAGAACTTAATCGTTTGAAGAATGGGGAAGGAACAAGTCATACTGCAGGGAGTCAAAATCATAATGGTGGTAATCATGGTGGGAATGCAAGAAATGGTGGTGGAAGGAATGGGGGAAGATTGTCAAAGATTGAGTTCCCAATGTTTAATGGGGATGATGTTAAGGGTTGGATTTACAGATGTAGACAATTCTTTAAGATTGATGGTGTGGAAGAAGGAGACAAGATTGAGTTGGTTTCAATGCATGTATATGATAAGGCACTTATTTGGCACCAACAGTTTTGTAGAAAGTTTGGTGAAGATTGTGCTTGGGAGATTTATGAAAGAGAGGTCTTGAAAAGATTCAACTCAGTTCTTGAAGATCCATTAATGGAATTGAAAAAGTTGAAACAAGTTGGATCTGTGAAAGATTATCAAGAGAAGTTTGAAGTATTGTTGAATATGGTGGATTTAGATGAAAAGCACTCAATAAGTTTGTTTTTGGGTGGCTTGAAGGATGAGATTAGTATGCAGATCAGGATGTTTACTTTGAATTCCTTGACTGATGTGTTTTACATGGCCAAGATGCAAGAACAGACCATCATTGCTCTAAAATCAAGGTATAGTCCTGTTTTACCAACTCCTGTATCTAGATACAATGAAAAATCTGCTTATGGGTTTAGGTTATGAACACTAAACCAAACACTACTTTAGCTTTACCTAGCCCTGGTTCTGGGGGGTGAATGCAAAACAGAACAATCCACCAGTTAGAAAACAATTAACTCAAAAAGAGTATGCTGAGAAAAGGGCCCTAAATCAATGTTTCTATTGTGATAAGAAATATGTGCCTGGCCATAAGTGTGAAGGGCAATTGTTTTCATTGGAAGTATTGCCTGATGAAGTAGACTCTGACCAAGATGAATGGGAAGAAACAGAGGAAAATAGGATTGAAAGTATGGAAGATGATGTACAACCCCAAATTTCCTTGCATGCTTTGACTGGTACTACTAACTTTCAAACTATGAGAGTGGTAGGAACTGTAGGCAAACATGTGATTCACATTTTGATAGACTGTGGCTCAACTCATAATTTTTTGGACAAACAAGTGGCTCAGAGATTAGGCTGTTCAATTAGACCTACAGGACCTTTGGCAGTGACTGTGGCAAATGGAAACAAGTTGTTAACAACCTCTGAATGCAAGAATTTTCAATGGCAGTTTGGTATTACTATGTTCAATACTGATGTGATGTTGTTGCCTTTGGGTGGTTGTGAAATGGTGTTGGGAATACAGTGGTTGTCTACCTTGGGGGTCATTAAATGTGATTTTAAAAATCTAAGAATGGAATTCAAGTACAAAGGAAAAAAGGTGTTGCTGAGAGGTACTACTAAGTCCAATGTGGAATGGTTGAATAACAAAGGTACTGAAAAGATGGCTAAACAGTTAACACAAGCAGAATTGAGGTCTATGTCCTTGTGTGTAGTTACTGATTTTGAAGCTGCTTGTATGAAGTTGAATGGTGTGCCAGCTGAAGTGGATAGCAAAATTTAGTCACTTTTGGATACTTATGAAGATGTGTTTCAAGTACCTGTTGAACTGCCACCAAATAGGTCACATGATCATAGGATTCCATTGGTTGAAGGGGCAATGCCTGTGAGCATCAGACCTTATAGACATCCACCAAACCAGAAGGATGCTATTGAAAGTATGGTAAAGGAGTTATTGGAAGCTGGAGTAATTAGAAAAAGTCAAAGTCCATTTGCTTCACCAATAGTTATGGTCAGGAAAAAGGACAATACTTGGAGAATGTGTGTGGACTTTAGACAGTTGAATAAGCAGACCATCAAAGACAAGTTTCCAATACCCATCATTGAAGAATTGATTGATGAGTTACATGGAGCTAAATTGTTCACAAAACTGGATCTGAGGTCAGGATACCACCAAATTCGAATGCATACAGAAGATGTGCCTAAGACAACATTCAGAACACATGAAGGCCATTATGAATTTTTGGTCATGCCCTTTGGACTCACAAAGGCTCCTTCTACTTTCCAATCCTTGATGAATGAGGTATTCAAACCCTTCCTCAGAAAATTTACTCTAGTTTTCTTTGATGATATACTTGTGTATAGCCAGTGTTTGGAAGATCACATTGCACACTTGAAACTCATCCCGGAAACTATGAGATCCCATAAGCTGTTTGCAAAGTTAAGTAAATGTGTGTTTGGAACAACTCATGTGGAATATTTGGGACATGTTATAACTCAAGAAGGAGTGTCTACTGATCCATCCAAGGTCCAAGCTATGGCAGATTGGCCTATTCCACTGAATATTAAGCAACTAAGAGGTTTTCTGGGTTTGACAGGATATTATAGAAGATTTATTAAGGGCTATGCTTTGATAAGTAAACCATTGACTCAACTTTTGAAAAAAGGAGGTTTTGTTTGGTCTAATGAAGCAGAAGCAGCTTTTGAGGCCTTGAAAAAAGCAATGATTAGTGCACCAGTGTTGAGGTTGCCTGATTTTTCAAAAGAATTCACCATTGAAACAGATGCTTCTGGGGTGGGAATTGGTGCAGTGTTGCTTCAAGAGGGTCATCCTATAGCTTTCTTAAGTAAAACACTATCTGCCAAACACCAATTGATGTCTACCTATGAAAAAGAGTTTTTAGCTGTGGTACAAGCCTTGGAAAAATGGAGAGGCTATCTTTTGGACAGGCATTTCAAAATTAAAACTGATCACATTAGTTTGAAATACTTGTTGGACCAAAGGATGTCAACACCTGCTCAATTAAAGTGGTTGCCAAAACTCATGGGGTTTGACTATGAGATTGTTTACAAGAAAGGGGTAGATAATGTGACTGCTGATGCTTTGTCAAGAATGCAGAATCCTGCTGAACTGTTGAGCATCATGAGCACTTCTAGTATCACCACAGAGCTCTATGATAAGATTGTGACAAGTTGGGAACAAGATCAGGTTCTGAAAGATTTGATCACTAAGTTGCAGGCTAATGCAAACATGATGGGTCATTATACTTGGTCAAACAACCAGCTGAGGAGAAAAAATAAGCTCATGGTGGGTAATGATGAGAATTTAAGACAAAAGTTATTGGCTGCTGTCCATGATGGGTCACTAGGGGGACATTCAGGGGTCAAAGTGACAACTCAGAAGCTGTGTTCCATGTTTTATTGGAAGAAGATGAGGAAAGATATCAAGAATTGGGTAAGAAATTGTGATGTATGCCAGAGGTGTAAGCCAAATTTGGAAGCTTATCGAGGTTTGCTACAACCTTTACCCATTCCTACTAGTACTTGGTCCAGTATTTTAATGGATTTTATTGAAGGATTGCCAAAGTCACAAGGTAAAGAGGTCATATTTGTGGTAGTGGATAGGTTGAGTAAATATGCTCACTTCATGGCTCTTTCTCATCCTTTCACTGCTTCTCAAGTGGCACAAGTGTTCCTAGACAACATCTACAAGCTTCATGGTTTGCCTGAGAATATTGTGTCAGACAGAGACAAGATTTTCCTCAGTCTCTTTTGGAAAGACCTATTCAAGTTATTAAAGGTAGGATTGAACATGTCTACTGCCTATCATCCACAGTCAGATAGGCAAACTGAGGTGGTTAATAGGTGTTTAGAGTGTTACTTAAGGTGTATGTGTGGTGAACAACCTACTCAATGGTGTAAGTGGTTGCCTCTGGCTGAATGGTGGTACAATACAAACTATCACACTGCCATTCATACCACTCCTTATGAAGCTGTGTATGGTAAGCCACCACCAGTCCACATTCCATACACTGGGGGAGAAATTAGGGTGGAATTAGTGGACAAGACCTTGAGAGAAAGGGAAACAGTAGTGGAGACCTTGAAATTTCACATCAAAAGGGCTCAAGATAGGATGAAGTCTCACCATGACAAGCACAGAACAGATAAGGAATTTGATTATGCTGATTGGGTCTATCTAAAATTGCAACCTTACAGGCAGACAACAGTAAGGAAGGGAAAACAGAACAAGTTCTCACCCAAGTACTTTGGTCCCTTCAAAATAGTGCAAAGAGTTGGCCAAGTAGCTTACAAACTGGAGCTACCAAGTGAATCTCATATACACAATGTTTTCCACATTTCTCAGCTCAAGAAATGCAGACATCCCAGTCCAAATCAAACAAGTGGCAGTCTACCACCTTGTGATACTGTTGGAATGTTTATGGTGGAGCCCATAGCTATTCTGGATAGAAGATTGGCAAGGAAAGGTAATGGGGCAGAAGTTTATGTGTTGGTGCAATGGGCAAATGGTACAGTGGAGGATGCCACTTGGGAGTCAATAACTGAGTTACAACAAAGGTTCCCTGAATTTGATTGTACAACTTGAGGACAAGTTGTTTCTTTAAGGGAAGTGGACAAATAAGCTGGTCAAATAGTCAATGGTCAAATAGTCAACAACTCAGCTCACAACTAACTTTGGCGGGAAATATCTCTTTTAAATAGTTGTTAAGCTCTCATTTCTAGTTAGCCTGTAATTGTGAATTTCACTTCTCTTTCTTCTTTGTAATCATTCAACAAATCAATAACAACTTTTCCCACCTTTGATAACTAATTGCAATTTCATTGATCCTTTCTTAATTCTGGATTAATCAAACCAATTAGAATCCTTTAACGGATCTTCATTGATCCCTATTGGTGTCTATCAAAATATACTCCCTCACTCCCATATTAAGTGTCCACAATGGAATCTTTAGATGTCTCAAATTAAATTAAGTGTTCACGTGTACCTTTCAACCAATAAGATGAGACTTTAGTGGGTAAAATTAATATTTGATTGGTCAATAGTTTAGTTAGTGGAATCTCCTAAAAATTTGTGCATTATGAAAGTGAACACTTAATATGGGAGTATTGTTTAATTTTGTGTATGTGACTGTGGATAAAAACGTTGCATAAGTATATGATAATTTGTCTAGTTTTCAAGTGTTGTAAGATTATAAAGATGTTATGTTCAAAGTATGCAAGGATTTTACCGCTAAAGGAGTTCAATGTTTGGAATTCGAGCCGCGCGGGCTGTTAATGTGCATGTGATATGTGCTTATTCACATATCTTTTTTTCACCATTATTAGACTATTTTAGACCAAAAACTAACGTTCAAAGCCAAAGATATCGTGTTTTTGTGTTTATGACTGTGCAGGTATGGATATTGCTAAAACATCACAAAAAGCAACCTAAAAGCCCAAAAAGAGCACGAGATGTGGAAAAGAGTCAAGAAGCCGAGTCAAAGTTGATATTCACTCAAGAAAAGCCCGTGACGAAGTTTTCATTACTTAAAGGCTCGAGAATATGAAAGAAATACTTAATCGAAGAATAAAGATGATTATCTTATATAAGCTTCCCAAATTCGAGCAAGTGATCACTTTTATATCATTGAAGACTTATTGAAGACTCGTCAACACTTTCCTCAAGATTACAAGGACTTAAGTTTACTTTTTGAAAGTCGTTTAGTAGTGTAAAAGAAGTTTATGTGTCATTTCATAAACTTATAAGAATTTAAGGGGGGCTTGATGTAAAAGGAATCCACCCATGGAGTCCTTAAATACCACCCTTAACCTCATTTTTGAGGTGGTTAGTTTTTTGTAGTTTTTAGTTTTCATAATCCTAGTTTATTTCCATGTTGTAGTGTAAGGTTTTTAATACAAGCTTTTTATTTTCATGTCCAAGTCTTTTACTTTGCTTATTTACTTGCTTATTTGCTCCTTCTTTTCATCTTACTCAAGCTTCTTACTTCTATCTTGATTCAATATAAGCTCATAAAAGTCTTGCACCACCTTTGCATGAAAAGAAATTTTCGTGCCTTATGATTATGACTTGAGCTTATTTGGGTTTTGCTAGCTTGTGAGAGCTTTTGTTTTGATTTGTTTTAGCTTATTTACAAGTTTTAAAGTTGGTATCTTTAGCTTTTTAATCTTTATTTTGAGTCTAAACTAGCTTTTCATTTACAAGCCCTAGAAATATGTTTTGCTTATTTTGATTAGTTGTGTCTTCTATAGCTTATTTTGAGTATTGGTCTTGCTTAATATTGAGTTTAAATGAGTTTTTATTAAGTTTTTAAATAAAGTCTACGTAAAAAATTTAATCCAGTAGGTCTTAGGGTTTTATAGCGAGTATAGAGTATTTTAGGGTTTAGTAGCGAGTATGGTACTTTTCACATAGCGAGTATGCTGTTTTCACATAGGTAGCGAGTTTGAGACTTGGCTGCTAGCGAGTATGGGTCTCTCATTTATCCTTAGCGAGTTTGTTTTTGCATAGTCCTAGCGAGTTTCATTTCCCATGTCTAGCGAGTTTCGTTTTTGTTTGGTCTTAGCGAGTTTGTCCTAAGTCTTTCCTAGCGAGTTTGGTTTTCCTTAGGTTAGCGAGTTTGGTTTAGAGCTTAGGATAGCGAGTTTTATTTTAAAATAGTTAGCATAGCGAGTTTTATTTTGTCGTAGCGAGTTTAGAATTTTATTTCTTTTAGTTTTCGAGTCTTAGTCTTTTATTTTCGTGTCTTGTTTATTTCTAAAGCCGAGCTAGGCTTATTTGCACTCCATCGTTCATCGAGTGGAGTTTTCTTTTATCCATTTCTTTCCGTTACTCTGTCGAATTTTCTTTTGAACTTTTTAACTTAGCTTAATTTTCTTTCGTTAATTAAATACAAAACAACAAAAACATTTTCTTTAATCCTTTCTTAAGTTTAAACTTTTATTTCCTTTTTCGCTTCACTTAGTCTCATGTTTTCTTTCATAGTTAAACTTATTCCCTTTCTTATCGTTCTTATTTCATTTAAACTTCATGCAAACCTTTCGTAGAATAACTAAAACAAATTCAACTCTTTTCAACCCATTCATCTCACATAACTCACGACTTGAGTGACTAGATCAATTTCAACGCTCGTTGGGACAACGATCCGTGGTTTACAAGCTTCACCGCTTAGTCTTGCTACATCAGCATGCTAGGAAAATAAGTGACTGTTTAGGTTGTGGTTGGAGCTATTACTATTAGTGTGTACTTATTTGTATAATTGCATTAGTGTATAGCATTTTCTATGACTAAATGGTTATATGTGGTGATTTTCGGTAGATTAGTGTGTACTTGTTAGTTTAGTTGCTTAAGTTGAGGGCCTTTCTAAAAAAAAATCTTAAGTTGAGGTGTAAGTAATAGAATTATAGGTGCAACTGTTGGCACTGCTAATTCAAAGGCCTTGTCAAATTTTCTGACTGTGAATTAAGCAGAAGCAATTTTGTTAAGGAATTTTGTAGTTGCTTCATTTAAACTTCTTATATGTTTATTCCAAATATTAGAAGCAATTTTGTTAAGGAGTCCTTAACACCCCTAGTCATTTGGCAAATTATGGTTATTTAAGGTTTTACATGTAAGTTGATCCTAAATAATAAATATAAGTCTTCTTGCACTTAGTGTTTGACCTCAAATGCAATCCCCGACCGTCTGAGACTAAAACTGATATTGTATACTTGAAAGCTCAATTATTATATAATGACTTTCATAATGCAACCCCAATCATCCTTTCAACCGAATAATTTATGGACAAATCTTTGAGGATAGTATCTATAAGTTTATGCTTTCTTTTTTGAATCTAATATTCTATTGTCTTTGTGTGAAAGTGCCTTTGGCATTCAGACTGAACTCCAAATAGCTGGTTATGTGGTTGGACGGTCGTCGGTGCATAGTTATGTGACTGCAGCTGATGGCACCATCAAGGTTAATGATATTGATATTTTTCAAATTGTAATCTATTAGATTGTATTTGCATTTCGTGATCTTAACGTGTTAATCATGATTTTCAATGTTCATTTAATATTTGAGTTGCTGATATAAATGAAAGATAACCGTTTGGTGGAAACTGTTGGCATTCCAGTAACAGATCATAATGGTTCAGTTCACTGTCTCATCACAGTTGATCTTTTTGCTAAAGTGAGGACCCAATTCCTTTCTTACACTTTCCTTCATTTAGATTGGTTTATTCTTTATATCCTTCTATGTTTGACAGAGAGTATAGGTGGCATATTGGGTGGCTTGGCAGTTTGGTTAGCACGTCTAAATGATTCGGGTCAAAATGAAACAGGTCGGTCAGCTTGGGCTGGACAAACACTTTTTTGTTCATATTCTGGTTTGTAGCTGATTATGCATTATTTATTATTGCCAAGTTAACTATTTAGTGTCTTATAAATAGAACTATTTTGGACCTTGGTAGCATTTGAATACAGACGAGGCAACTTTTGACCCGTTTCGTAGTAACTGCTTTTTATTTATAATTTACTAATTTGACCCGTTTTTAATAAAATATGATCCGATTTGACCTTTTTTGATACAAATTGGTTTGAGATTGCCACCTCTAGTAGAGAGTTATTGTGCAGAACTATTAACATCTTACATGAACTATTTTGTAGGGCATACTCAAATAACTGTGAAAAATTGTGTGTATGTGTTAAAGCCGGTAGGCCATAAGTTTATATCTGCCTTTAAATCATGTGTAGTGCCAACGATTGGTCTTTGTATTTCAGAATGTACAAATAGTGCCAAGGATGATGGCCTGGTGGAGTTCCAAATACTATTAAGAGGCTTACCATGAACTTCAATCTACATTGCATTTAGGTAGGCTCCCTTTTGACGTAACAAAATATACGAGTAAATAAAATGTGATTCTATATTGAGCATTTGAAGAAATAATGCAAATTGACCAATGTTGGTACTAGATTTGTGACAAAATCCACACCAAGTTTAAATTTGCTAAGTTGATGATTGGACATAGAAGTAAAAAATCTTGATCTTAATGTTCTTTTGATTCAGCCTTTAAGCTCCTGATGAGGGAAAAGATTGTGCCAAGTGCAAAGGCCTTTACCCGTTGTTTGCAATTATGGAGAACTGCAGGGACTATTTTCCATGAAACTATTAGACAGGTATCCTGCGAGTACACATTATTAGGTACATGATCTATCGTTCACTAATGTTTAATGCATTTAAAAAGCATTTTTAAGATAAAATAAATCTACATGTTTAAACAATTGGAGTCAATGATGACGTGGACCATGCGAAAGAACTTGATGAATTATTTTACCAATGGGGGCCTGGATATCATGTGAATTTCATTCCATTCAATCCTATAGATGGCGCTGAATATAACACTTTTTTCAGAAAGCCGTTTTTATTCTTTACCTTCACTCTTTGTTGTTGCTTAGTGCAATGTTTTTCCTTTCGGGCATTTAAAAAAGAAACAACTTAAATTGTTTTTGGTTAATTGTCTCAAAAATGACTATGAGCTGGTCAACAGCCTTTGAAAAAGATAAAGTGCCTCAATCTTTCATAACTTTTAATGAACCAGCTCGTATTGTGGACACGTCTTTTCTACAAATCCGTTATTGTTACATCTCAGGTGTACCAATGCTAAATTCTAGCCATTAGCGTGCGCCAGACACGAGGTCTAGATGCAAGTGCAGCTTGTGGACAAGTACAACTACAAGATGAGTTTCAAAAGAGTCCCTTACTTACACCTTCCCACAATGACATGCAATCCGAATCTGAAGGTTCTCACCTGAACCGAAACTCGAACCAGAACTAGAACCAGAGGCAGCGGGTGCTTGTTAAATGTTAATAATAGATATATGTGTTGGAAACTTTTCTATAATGCATACCTGCATGTACTTCCATGGCTACTGTGACTTGTCAAACGGTTCAACCATATTCGACTGGTGGGATAGCCGGGTTCTTACGGCTTGTATTTTTCATGATCAAGAGATATATAGTGATTAGTGAGATACTGAGATGCAATAGGCAAATATGCATCTCCTTTTAGGTTATAATCATTAAGTGTAATATTTTGTTAGTTATGTTGCTAATAGTTGAGTTTGTCCCAAATAGTGATGTTATCAATGATAATTTTTTGTCTAGTTGTTCATCTCTAGTTAATGTTGATAATATATGCTACTTAATTACGGAGTATTTATTTTTTTGGTTTGAGGTTTGTAGGGGATAAACTTACCAGACTCTCGAGATGTGGTTGGATGTTGATGTATTTAGAAAATCAACCGATACAAAGAGAGAATTTTGATAATCACTTGCTTAGAAAATCTCTGGTTTCAACTTTTAAATTTTTTTTTGAACAACCATCGAATATAAATATACTACTGTACAAAAATAGTAGACGAGTACCCATGCAAAACAAACGGAATTTTATAGCGACAGATAGTTTAATGATAAAAAAATGTTTATAGGTTATAAACGAAAAATAATAAAATTTTGAGAATTTGAGGATTAAACATAATGTTTTGAAACCCGATTCGACCCGGACGGTTCAACCGGTTGAAACGTTCCGGTTGAAAAAACGGGTCAAATTAAACCGGTTGAACCCGCCGGGTTTGAAGCGACCCGGTTTTCGATGTGTATTAATAGTGTGTTAATAGTTTCTAACTTTGCATATGCTTTCCGGAAATAATAAAAAGACTTCCTAAAATATTTTAAGTTTCTCTCACATTTAACCATTTTCAACTTTTAAGATTTTACATTTGTCCATTTTCATTTTATATGTAGTATAGATATTAACCATATTACATAACAATGTAACTAATAATGTAACTTATCAAGATCACACAATAAATAATTCTTTTATAACATTATATCTTATGTTTTAAGCTAGTGACATATATTATGATGTTATAATTAATTATTACATATATAAACACTCCCTAATACTAAATAGCGTGTAGACGTACACATTATAAATATCAAGCTCACGCAAGTATTATATTAAATGTAAAATTTGACTTATGTTAAAACATCAAATTTAACTACTCAAACAATAACATTAAAAGCAAACTTTTATAACACTTTTAATTCGAACAAATATAATTGAAATCATATTATTATTAATTATTGTACGAGTTCATTGTGTGCGCAAGAATTAAAACTAGTTTAAACATAAATAGATTGAAGAAGATAAAAATAATACATATCTTTATCTAAATGAGAGGATGACAAAATAGAATACAACAACAACATACCTAATGTCGTCGAGACGGGGTATGGGAAGGAAGAATATAGACAAGTCCTACCCTTCTACCCTAGGATAAATCCATGAGTAAGAAGGCTACTTTCGGAAAGACATCCGCCAAGTGTGTGTGTGCAGTGAGAGTGCCCAGAAATAAGTGCATGAGTGAAAGTGAGCAATAACAAAGAAAAGCATACATGAGACAAAAGGGGAAAAACGAGCATACAAACATACATAGCAAATAAGCAAAAAAACCATCAAAAGAACATAAGAGGAAAGGACAAAAACATAAATAAGCAAACCCCGCATGAAACTTAGAAAATAGAAAAAGATAAAGCACTAAAGAGGTAGGGGACACAAGCAAAGCACACAAGAACAAAAACATAAATGCAAAAAGTAAAAAAGGCAAAAGGACCAAGAAAAACGCATGCAAAGGAAAGCGGGCTAAAGGCAATAAGACCAAGTCTTAAGAAAGCAACAAATATCTAAGCAGGGCAACGCTATAGGGCCTAAAGGTAAGGCAAAGCAAAAGAAACAAGAGAGGCCACTAAATGCCTAATGCCTAAAGGAACTAGCTAGGGGGCACCATATCTAAAACTCAAAGGGGCAAGGCTACTAAGAGACTCATATAAAGTCTAAATGTAACAACCTCACACCCTCAAACAACCTAGCTCAAACAACTCGCAAATTACTAATCCTATCTCTCCGCGCATTACTAAAAGAGGTCATGTCCTCGGACAAAAGAAGCTCTTTCATGTCTTCGTCTACCCCTCATTCTCAAACAGTCGACTATTAACGTTTAACTCTTCTTACTGGCGCTGATTGTGGCCTCCTCCTGACATGACTAAACCACCTCAACCTTCCTTCTCTCATCTTTGAGAAAATAGATTCGACTTCATGTAATGATCTGAAAACTCCGTTCGGAATCATGTCAAACATGGTTTTACCACAAGTCCACCTTAGCATTCTCAGTTCCGCCACTTCCACCCTGTTTGCTTGAGCTTTCGTGATAGGCCAACACTCTTTTCCGTACAACATAGCATGTCTAATTGCCACCCTATAAAATTTCCCTTTTAGCGCAGAGGGGACTTTCTTATCTCATAATACTCCTGAAGACGCCTTTCCATTTCCCCCGGCCTCTTCTAATACTTACGTCATCGTCTATCCCCTGGAGCAAATAGAGTGTCGATATCATTTTATTATGTCGAAGAAAATGTTATAAAAAAAATTATCTTAATGAATGGCTAATATCTGGATATCATTTTATTTACTGAAAAAAATGTTAAATAAAAAAATTATTTTAGTGAAGGACTAATGCTGCTTCATGTCATCAAAGATGTCAAGTAATATTCGAACTCAAGAGCTCTTCGCTAACATCAAAGAGAACTAACCATCCACCCAAACAAGAGTTGGTGACATATGTTTCCCTCAATACTACCTCCGTCCCAAAATTATTGTCCACAGACAAAAAATACACAGTTTAAGAAAAACATCATTATTACAACTTTCTATTTTTTACTTTTTGCACAAAGACAGTTTTACTCTTAACCAATTAATTTTTAACTTCTTTAAAGTTTGTAATAGTAACATCAAATGAGGATAATATGGTAAACTTGATATATATATCATATCTATTTATGGAAGTGGACAATTATTTTGGGACGACCGAAAAAGGAAAGATGAACTATAATTCTATAAATATGGGATGGAGGGAGTAGTATTTAACTTTTAACCCTTTACCAAACACTAGCAGGGTACCCGCCGCCGCATGTGATTATATTTTGCGGAGAGCAAATATTATTCGGTTACATATTTTTTTCTAACAATAACTATCTAAATAAATGATGATTTAAATTAAAATAACTTTAAGCAATAGCAATACAAACTATCTTATATCCAAATAAACATAAGGTCCAAAGGAAAGAAAAAAAAACGTAAGTAGCATCTTTGAAATATAAGGTCCAAACGAGTACCCGTGCCTAGTGCCACGGCACCGGTGTATAGTTTTCGATAAAGTTTGATGTGTCGATTCTGCGTGTGATTTCCTTTTTTTTTTCTTTTGCTTTAAAGGTATCAGCGACTTTTGTTTTATACAAACTATATGGTTCTAGTTTCATGTGCTTGTGGTTCAACGACATTTCAATGTTGGTACTTGGGTGCAAATAAAGGATTGCGGGTTGATTCCTCAAGTGCAAATAAAGAATCGAACTTTTGTGCCTTAATGTTTCTGATGCATGTAGATTAATTGTTTTGTGTGACAATGCGTTGTCTCCTTTAGAGATAGTTCAAGTATTATATATGTTATTATAAATTACAACATTCTAGTATAAATTACGACAATCTAGTATAGTTGTAATCTCAAGAACTTGTTAAATCATGCTTGCTCAATTTTGTATTTTTTTATCAACATTTTCTGCTTCTATTACTTGGGCAATTTCAATCATTAAGATTAAAAAAGTTCAGTTGTTTTAAAATTATAAAATATTCATAAGCATCATACCATTGCAAGTGTAGTAAGCTCGTATTTGTAGTAACAATATGTTAGGTTTTTTGGTTATTATGGTTCTCATAAGATAGCCGAGTTGTTCGTGTGCCAACTATACTTTATAGACTCAAACTTTTTGGCTAAAGCAAAAAAAATTGTGACCCGAGGAGGTGTTTTCTGTATTGAGATGCCAAACAACCTCGAACAACTCACAATTATCTCCACAATTTTAATTTGATACAATTTTTGGTCAAAATCTTTTTGTAGAGACAAAGTATATAAAAAGTACAAACCGTTTCACCAAAACCTCAACCAACTTTTATTAAAATAACTAAAAACATACATTATGAAACACCTCATGCTCTTATTTTGTAATCAGTTGAGGAATTGACTATGTTCAACGGAGGAGGTACTTGTTGACGAAAATTCAAATGCATTTAAAAACCCATACTTTTTTGTCTTTTTTAAAACTGTTTAAAAGATTTATTTGAAGTTATTCATTCCTAGTATTAAACTTATGGTTCAAATCCTCAAAATAAACCCAAAAAGCAACACATGTAACCAAAAATCAATTTTCTAACATAGACATCCATATTAACAAACTGGATCTAATCACCAAAAATCAAATGAATAAAACTCAAACAAAAGTATAGCTTACAAGATAAACCAATAAGCAATAGACACTATGCACTAATTTGATGCCTTTGATAATTCAAAGCGCACACCACATCTACCATATAACTATAACGACCTTAAAGCAACTTTGGTCACACACTCTTTACATCAAAACAGATATGAAAATCAAACATAGATCTTAACATGTTCGAGGCTACCAAACATATGAAAAACAACAAACAAACCCAACCACCTTACCGACCAGATCCGGTTATATCCGATCAAAACTGTAACACCCCAACCCGAAAAGGGTAGAAGTATCACATTATGGTGGCATATCAGAACAAACAACGCAAGCGGAAGACTTATAAACATAAAGTTGCAAAGGATATTCTAAAGATTACAAAGGAAATACTAACTCTATACAAGAATGAGAATACAAAGCTAAACAAAAATCTAATCGAATCCAAGTCCAAGTCTAATCCAAGTGTCAAAGGCTTCTAATCATTGGGGTAGTCCACTAACGTTCCTATGCACTCTTCACCAAAACACAGCTTCCAACCTAAAACCTTCCGCAGGAAAAGAAATGCGGCTGAGCTTAAAAAGCTCAGTGAACAGATATATAACAAACGGATAATCGAAACGTATATAAGTATGAGAAATAGGACATCATAAGCTTCTGCTGAAAGGAATATCATCTGTCAAATGCATAAGAGATCAACGAACAGCCGAACAATATCATAAGTCAAACAAATGAAGGATCATAAAGATATCAATGTAAGCATAATCATAAGAGAAAAATGAGCACGTAATAACAAAGGCTTGTCCACCAGAGACACTCGAGTGGACAAAAGAAATAAAGGAAAGCCACGAGCCGACCTACCAGAGCCACTCGAATAGGTCTCAAATCACATAATCACATATCCGTCAATTCATAAGGTGTACATAGAGTAGCTAGCTCCAATGTACCAGACGTGAAAGGGGTACAAGGCACGTACAGCCAGTCACCAAACCAAATCGTATCATATCATATCATATCATATCATATCATATCATATCATATCATATCATATCATATCATATCCTAGGATGCATCCATACGCCCCCCACAAACAAATCATATACAAAGTGGCCAAGAGATCTCATATCATATTATAATCAGACGGGGACGCCGGGGACTAATCACACCGCCCCAGATAGTGTCATGCCATCGGTGCCTCGATGACACGCAGTAAACTCGGGCATCAGAACAGAACATATCAGAACAAACAAAGCAAGGCTATCCATAACAGAATGCTCCCAAAGCATAACAGAACAGAATGCTCCCAGAGCATAATATAACTGAGTCTCATAATAATAAGTAATCACATAATCATAATCAAAGTGGATAGCAAATCAGAATCAAATCAGAGGAATCATAGCAAAGGCTCATATCAAATGAGTCATATCAAAAGGGATCATAGTAAAGTCAAGGATCGAAAGAAAGTCATGAGAAGTCCCTACTGAAAAGGGATAGAATATATGTACCTTATGCAAAGCAACCAAATACCAACCACAGAAAGCAAACGGAAATGGAAACTACTCCCTCCTCGACGGATCTACACGAATTAATAACCAAATATTACTTATAAACTCATTTTAAATCAGATTACTCATTTTAGGTTTCTTTCCATTTTTAGTAACTTGCCAAATATTATAAGTTTCTAATTTAAATATCTTTAATCGTTTTAAGTAACTTTCTATTTTTAGCATGTTTCCCGAATTAGTAAGTTTTCATATTTAGAAAGTTTCCCGAGTTAGTAATTTGATACCCTGAAGGTTATAATGGACAATTAATAATATTTAAAGGTTAAAATGACATTTATAATCATTTAAGGTTAATTATGTCAATATTATAAGTTTAAGGTCTAAAATGTAAATTATCAAAATTAAATATTAAAAGTCAAATAAAATTATTTTAAAGTTTATTTTAATAAAATAATATTAAGATAATAATTTTGGACCCCGTCGTTATAAATTTATACAATTTATTAACGTATCTACGATATTACTATTTATGCCGTGACGACCCAAGATTTTATTAAATCGTGTACGACTCGTTTATAGCACGACATCCTTTCATTTCCCGAAACAGATTTCATAGTCACAGACATGCACATACTATTTATATAAATCGCACCCATTTAAATATATATTGCGATTCGAAAATTAGACCGAACAAGCAAGCGTGTATCTAGCCCTTAAATGACATCTCCATTTCACTTTGCTATATAATTTATTAAGAATTGGAAATTGATGCACCATATGTATATATACATGGTATACTTAGTTAACCAAAATTAGTAGTATATTATAGATACTAATAATAAAGGATCTAACAATAGTGTAGTATATATATGCTGGACATAAATATGAACCTACGAAGTCTATAACAGCCCTACTCTCTACTCTTTTAATTCGAAAGACACACCTAGATCACTCCTTTTATTTGTTTATAATAATCCGTTATACATGCATGCACACACACTCGTTCACAGGCTTATCTTCCATTTCTTTTATCTAGTTAGCTCATAATATTATCAGGTTATAGGTGTATCTAGGATCGAAAGCAAGACAATCAAAACGGAAATACCTGAGTCGAAACAAGTATAATGGGTCGAATAGATTTGGTTCTCACAATCGTTATTTTATATGTATCTTACGAGTTCATGTTAACTTTCATGCTACTTTTATTTTAACCGGTCATAAATTAGTTTTACATGTTACATTAATGTTTAGATAGGTTCATGTGTCGAGCAGAAAACAAGGACAAAGATCAGTGATACCTTGGGTCGGATTGAAGAAATGGAACGAGGACACAAGAACCCAAAGCCCAAAACTATATTCGAACAAAACAAGAACCTTTGAATAAAACCACACGAACGACCAAACGAATAACCCCGTGATCTCACCAAGTTACCACGATCACTCTCGCGATCACACCTTGATAGACGCGTACCTCTTTATTTCGGAAGAATAAGAGCGCAAATAAAACTGCCGTCTTCTATTTTGCTTTAGGGTTTAGTGTGAGAGGTGAATGTGAGATTCGTTTCTAATAAAAAAAACTAAGGAATAAGAAGAATGGAATGCCGAGTATAGGGGAGACGTGGGGAGACTAGTTCCTGTTTTCAACTTTCAAATCTTATCCTATCTCTAGTTGATATATATTGTGTACAAACTAAAAAAAAATGAAATGGGACCTCTTGAAACTTAGGGAACGTCTAACATTTTACTTGGAATTTAGGTCAAGTCGATTTATGTAGGACTTTTAGATTTAGGATCTTTTATTTTGTAGTTAAACTTAGTACATAAGTGTTTTACTTAGCCAATTGTTTATAAACTTTAATTAGTATCATTCGTATCAATGTATTAAAATGTCGTTTCAAATTTTCGTGTTATTATAAAAACATCATAAAGTTACATCACCAGAACCACAAAAACACCACCGAGACCACGTAAAGATCAATGAAACCACCTAAACTCAAACACCACCGAAATTAGCAGAAACCGATGGTGTTCGTGGCGGGATCTATTGATGTCGTTGGTGATGGTGGTGGCGTAATGGTGGCGGTGCTATTAACTGGTGGTGGTGGTGGTAAGATGATTTATGTGTATGTTTTTTGTTTTAGAGAGAAGAGAGAAAGGGACATAGAATGTGTGGGTCGGTATTATACTATTATGTGTATATTTTGAGAGTAGGGTGGGTGACAGTTACTAACATGGTTTAAATGGACTGTTAAAAGTTTTTTAAATGGGCTATTAATATTGGGCTGTTACAAGTCTATAATTTAAGATATTTAATTTTTTGCTGTGACTTTTAATTATGTGTACAATGTAAGCTATTGACTATTGATTTCCATATTAAGTAAGTTACAAAGTCTGAATTTTAAGTCTTGCTAATTAGGGAATGTCCTAAATGCATTATAAGGTAGTAAAGATGACACTGTAAAACGTGAAACGCATTTCCCAAATTCATCACTCTTTACATCACACAATAATTTCTGGTCTTCACAAAACCCAAAAACCCTAAAAAAAAATTAAACATTCCAATTTTAGCCTTTAATTCTAATTCTAATAAAAAAAATGATCCCCAATTTGTAGAATTAACTCTAAGTCTCTAACCAATTCAATCAAAGTATTCTCTTTATCGATCTTCCTTCTTCACACACACTCACTAACTGTGTGTAGGTACGTGTAAAAATTTTAATTAAAAAAATGATCCCCAATTTGTACAATTAGCCTAACCAATTCATTCATTTCAAATTTTCAATCAATTTATCGATCTTCATCCATCACGCACACTAACTGTGTAGGTACGTGTAAATTTTACTAATTTTGACCTAATTTTTGGGTTGAGTTGAATTAATGTGTAATTTGTTTGCATTATGTGTGATTAGTGTAATTCGTATTTCACTCTATGTATTTTTTATGTTATCAATTGAAAAATATTTCTAATTGCTATTTTAATTAAAAAAAATCACTTTTTTGGATATTTTGTTTAGTTTTCAAGTGTTGTGAAATATATAAGATGTTATGTTTTTAGTATGGTAGGAATTGAGCACCAGAGGAGTTAAATTTTGGCAATGTGGAACAAGTAAATGAGTTGAACTCGAGTTGTCGTTTTTAGTCGAAGCTTTGAGCCGGTAGCTGTTAGCTGTATTCGTGTATACAAGTGTTTCAGCAATAGTACACGTAGTTGTAGAATGTAGCTGAAAAGTATAAAATGTAAGATAAATTTTCTTTTAAAAGCCCCAAACTTATTTTTGAAAGCAATTTTGAGTAATTTGCTAAAGCTTATTTTCGTATCCACACATGCTTTTTTTCTCTAGTGGGAACTTTTGTTTCTTTTTACAAAAGCAAACGCTTAAACTTTTGAAGACTTATATGCTGCTTGCTCAACATACATAATGTGTACAAATATGTAATGGAAAGTAAATACAAATATTTCTGTGTTTTTTGTAATATTGTTGAACTGCACTGCCTTGTTACATCTGAATTGTTAAATAAGGGTAATAGATAAGCAAATGTTTGTATTGGCGCGCTGTACCAATCGATATACTAGAAAGTGATTGTTTTTATTGGCCGTTCCTAGAGTTAAGACTGCTTTACCTGTATGAAATGGATAAAACCATTGTTCAAGTTGGATAACAACTGACTGCTAATCTTGTGTGGTTAATAGGCTTGTATAATGGACGATTACATGGATCATAGCTCTGGAGAAGACTCTGATGGAAATGATTCGGAAGTTGAGGAGTTTGCAGAGAAATCTTACATGGAGCTCAAGGGAGGCAAAAAGCGTGTCAACTTATCAGACCAAACTTTCACTTGCCCATATTGTACCAACAAGAAAAAGCGTGACTACAACTTTTTTAATTTCCTAAAAGAATTTTTGAACAAAATTGTATAAAATATATTAACTTTACATAACCATAATAAATTATCAAGATCACACAATAAATAATCCTTCCATAACACTATATCTTATGTTTTAAGCTATAACATATATAATGATGTTATAATTATTATAGCATATATAAACATTCCGCAATACTAAATTTTGCATAAACGTACATATTGCGTATTATTAAGTATAACATATATAAACACTTAAAAGTAAAATTTGATCATACTTTTAATCTGAACAAATATAATTGAAATCATTTTATTGTTTGTAATTATTGTACGAGCTCATTGCATGCATACACACGAATTAAAACTAATTTAAACATAGATTTTTTTTAACAGAATTTTAAACATAGATTGAAAAAGATAAAATAATACATATCATTATCTAAATGAAAATGCGACAAAATAAAATCTTGATACAATTTTATTCTACTCCGTATTAAAGAAACTGAAAAAGTAGTAAAGGGCAAATTATCTGAAAATGTATTTAACTTGCCAACTTTTACCATTGTGTGTAGCTTTCTTTTTTTTTCCCCCAATCTGTAACTGAACTTGCTAAATTCGTCCATTGTGTGTAGCACGTCACTTGTTTGACCTACTCATCCGACGTGGATTCGATTACATGCCATATCACCAATATTTATTTTTTTCCTTTATTTTTATTTGCCCAATTTATATACCCACATGCCCCCACTAACCCTAATTCACTTTCTTCTTCTTATCCACCACCTACTTCACTTTCTTCATAACCACCATCCATCCATGGCATCCTCTTCTTCCTTTACTTCCAAATCCACTCGAAAGACCATTGAGTACTACCAAAATGCTACACATTGCGAATGTAAAGACCCATTACCAGTTGAAGAACAAGTGTCTTGGACCATAACAAATCCTGGTAGACGATTCAAGGCATGTCCATTTTATGTAAGAATTATTTTGTATAGTTTTTATTATATGGTCAAGGTTCTATACAATGATTAACCTGTGATTGTAACACACTAATTTGGTAGGACAAGTACAAGAAATGTAAGTTTTATGGCTTCACAGATCCAGAGCTTCCAAGTGATTATTACAAATGTTTGTTGTTCAAGGAACATAATGACAAGATGAAATACAAAAACATAGGGAAGAGATCAAATTCTAATGAAGTTGTAGTTTCACAAGCTGACATGATGAAAATGATGGAGGATTTGACTTTTATCAAGTCAAAAATGCAAGTTCATGACAAAGTCTTCTTGGTTCTCAGTTTCATTGTTGTGTTCATTGCTTTTGTTTTAGCAATAATGTATTAGGTTTGTAGTAATGTTGTTATAGCAGTAAGCTCCTAGGTTTTCTGTTAACATGTTATTGTTGTTGCATGCTAGTAATGGTTGTTAAGTTGTAATGGTGCTTGTTAACTAGTTTTGTAAACATTTTCAATGTTAATGTAATGCATGTTTACAACTTAAATTCTTGTTTTTAGTTTGGTTGCTACAAGTATTTTGTATGTTAATGACACTCATCCAGTAACATATGAACTTGAAAACATCAAAAGGATCCATAATATAGATTTACAAAAGGATTGCTTAAAGTTTACAGTCACATATGACTGTGTTTACAGGATCCTACAAAGCTATTTTTCAAGTGCACAACACATGAATACAAAAGAAGTGCACTGCATAGTTTAGCATACATCTTCACATAACAGTACTTGCACAACACATGGATACAAAAGAAGTGCATAAATTGTTTTTAATACTAAGATAAAAAAAAGAAGTGCACTGCATAGTTTGAAATGCTAGTCCAAATCCAAAGCATTGGAGCTTGAAGAACCAACTCCAGGTACATTCTTGGCCAATTTTTTCTGCAAAATCCTTTCACTTGGTGCTCTTGGTCTGATGAAGTTCAAAATCCTTCTTGGTCTGGCTGGAACTGGTTGCTCTACTTCTGCATTTCTTTCGTCTGCATTTGTTGCAACTTGACTGTTTTGTGTTAGTATAACTCTTGAGAGATTAGGGATGTCTTGAGTTGCTTGAAAGGAACCACCAGCAAGGTTACGGTGATTATTTGTGGGTTCTATGTTTGAATCCTCAATTGTATCAGATTCCATATCACTTTCTCCTAAATCAAACCACCTACCCAATCTACTAAACCTAGCAGCTGGCACTTTACTCTTGTTATACCCTGATCCACCCCTCTTTTTAGTATTCTTAACCCTGGTTTTCTTCTGAGTTGAACCCACACCATGACTTGAACCCACCCCATGCTCAGAACCAAAGTGGCTAGCTTGTGGCGCATCAACAAACACAGGTTCCTCTACATGTTCTGCTCCTAAAGGATCTTCAAATGCTCTTTCTTCAGGTGTAACAAATGATTCTGTGTTAAGTACCTCATCTTCATCTATGAGTGAAGGTTCAACAGTTGGTCTCTTCCTTAGCCTACCTTTCTTACATGGTGGTTTGGGTGGTACTATTACAGTTGGATTTCGACAACCCTTTTTATTGTGACCTTTTTGTTGACAATTTGAACATGTCATGGTTACGCCAGTCCTAGGTACCCTGTTTGTTGTTTTGTTTTCATGGGCTGCCCTAATCCTTTTCTTTCTAGGCCTACCAGGCATTTTCCTAGTTTTAGGTGGCAATATTCTAGACATATCACTAGTGTCAGGCCAAAAGGTCATACCTCCAACTGGATTCAAATATTGTTGGTATGCATCATGGAAACTTTTTTTCCTAAAACATGCTGGTACATACTCCTCAGCAAACCTATTGATCTTGAATATAACTGCAATTGCATGAGCACAAGGCAAAACTGAAAGCTGCCATAATCGACACGAGCATGTTCTACGATGCTCATCAACACCAAAAGCTTCAGAGTCGTTCCTCACTTCAAACAAACTGCCACCACTAGGTATAACATGCCAAAACCTGTATTAAATATACAAATTTTGTTATGACAGATATCTGCAATGTTACTTGTAAGTTATGTTGTAAAGATAATGTGCTTCAATATATACCTCACTTGATCTTTGGTTGTTCTAACCTTTTCTGTATGTTAGGACAGATATCTTCAGTCCATTTATCGCAAATTCTCCTCATTGTATTCATTCTCTCCAAAACAATGACTCGTATAGCTTCAAGCATGGTTGTTATTGGCTTATTCCTCACCGTTAAAATTACTGAGTTAAAACACTCACTAAATCCATTTTCAACAGCTTCGCAGTTTGTACCAATATGGAAATATGCCCTTGACCATGTTTTTGGATCTTTCTTTATCAGATAGTCAGACGCATTTCGGTTGGCTTTCTTGATTTTCTCCATCACTTTGTTAAACCTTCCAGTGTATGTTGCCTTTGAAGCAGCCCAAAACATTAACCTGAACTCAAGACCACTATACAGCTTCCTAAACCTTCATAAATGTGCCTCGCACATTGTCTATGCTCAGCGTGTGACATAACCTCTTTTACGACTTCAATCAGTCCCTAACAAACAAGTAACAAATAATAATATAATAACAGTTAACAATATCAATAAAAATACAAGTAACATATAACAATATACATACTTACCTTGTGTTGATCAGACATGATGGTCAATCCTTTACCAATAGGCATATCAAGATCATCCCCAAGTAAGTCAAGAAACCAACTCCAGTTGTCCTTGTTTTCCACATTTACGACTGCCCATGCTACAGGAAATATGTGATTGTTCGCGTCGCGACCAATGGCAGTCAAGATCTCACCTACATTTGGCTTCTTAAGAAAACACCCATCTAGAGCTATAATCTTTCTACAATCCAATTTCCATCCATCTTTCAAACCCTTTAAACATATGTAGATTCTATCAAAATAGGTTTTATCGTCTGGATTTACAATTACTCCAACCTTTACAGTAGAACCTGGATTTGATTAACCCATTTATTCCATATACTAACTTTACACTAATCTTTTTGTATTTTTCACTTTATTCGGGTGACGGTATGATAACTTCCATTATTTTGCAATAACGTTTAGGGTCATAGAGTAGAAACACAATTCAAAGAATAGTGACCATATGGATAAAATTCGTCATCTTTGATTTTTCACAAGCTCCCAAACTAAGCTTGTGAACGAGATCACAGCCTACTTAGAAATTAAATGCCAACACTACTCATAAAAGTTACTTGTGAAATAACCTCTTGCTCCCATATCTTAATGTATCTAGATTTTTTTTTACTTATGTTGAGAAATGAATTGCTTCATATTTTCTCGTTTCTATAACTTTTAGTCCGATAAAGATACCAAGAATTAAGACGCTAAGTAGTTATTCATCTTCTCTCAAGAACCATTGCGTTAAAAATGAGGTCCACATCAAGGATTTTTGATGCAAATATACTCTTATTCACATACAACGAAGACTTTGGAATCATTCATAATAATAGACTTAAGTTGGGGAGTACTACACGTGCACCTCATGTGCCCGATCTAGGATCATTCACATGCACCTCATGCGCCACCAACTTGTCTAACACATAAGCTCATATCCATACATCTCAACATAACACTTTATTCTTTCTTTTTCACTTTTTTTTTCTTTTTCATACTTTTTCTTTTCTTCATTTTTTCACTTTTTGAATTTTTTTCATTTTTCAAGGAACTTTAGCAGGTAGTTCCTAAACCTCATACATACAACATAATACAACACTTTTAACTTGTATCCTTGATGTGTACCCAATTTTTAAAGCAAAGATTCTTTTAAGAACATAAAGAACTAAATTTCGTCAAAACCGAAATATCTTTAATTATTTATACACAAGATATGGGGTGAAACAAGCTGATGGGAACAAAAGACCACAAGTACCTTTTATGAGCTCTAAAAAGAATCAACTACTCCACGTATGGCATCTAACTTCTAAATAAACTCTATCATTTCTCGCTCTTCGCATTTTTAACAAATCTCAAATAATGAGATCCGCGAATACTTAGCCGATAATCAG
>LBNU01024866.1:0-11385 GCA_014162995.1 Artemisia annua | reverse complement strand
GAGAGAACGATCAATCCCCCGGTACTTGCCACTACACTATACTACATCGGTCAGGTACACTGCCTGGTGGGGATTGCAAGCTTCTCGAGATCCCTCGAGAGGTAAAACGTAGTGCGTGTTGTAATCCACGCGCATCAAGTAAGCACCGGATCATCATGATCAAAAACCTCGTCCACCACTCCAAAAATAACGTCATCCGTATCGGATTCAAAATCATCATCAGGTGGTTTCGCGGGTGGACGAGAAGATGGTAAATCGAAGAGAAATGAGTCAGCATCGGAAAGTAAATCATCATCATGTATTTCTTCAACAACATTTCTTCGAAGGTCATTCTCGTCATTCTCAATACCCGGTGGTATCAAGTCATCCGAAGCAAGAAATCGATCGACATCCTCTAAAAGAGGGTCATGTGACGGATTATCATAAATAGCACTCAAAATAAGTTCAGAATCGATCTTAAAGTCAAAACGCTCATAATCTGGAAGAGAGATATCAGCATGAATAGTGAGACTGCCACTACGCGTCTCTTCAAATCGAAAAATCTCAAGCTCGGGTAAGAAATCACTATCCATAACGGGGATAGGAAATGAAGAGGTAATCATTGGATCAGAAGACGGAGTCGGATTTTTTAAAGCTTCGATTTTTGAAATAAGAAGATTGATATTGGATAATTTTTCACGAAGTAAATCATCTTCGATCTCATCGTCATCAAGGTCAAAATCCTTTATCTCGTCGAACTCATAATCAGAACGCGATTCCTCAACATCATCGATATCTCCACAAGAGTCTTCATCATTAGTAGTATACTCATTGTGAGAATCGGAATAACTTTCAACATCATCATTCTCGACGTGATTATCATCAAACGGTAAATCATTCGTATCAACGGTTTCAAAAAGATGGTTCGAATAAATAGCGATATTTTCGTTCGGAACATCCCCATCCGGAAGCGTATCATCATCATTCAAATTTGATTCCACGGAATTATCTTCAACAAATGCGCCATCACCGCTAGAATTTTCCCCGGACTCACTTGGGATTGGGACAAGGTTCTCAACACTAGACTTATTGAATTCGTCCGATTCCGTTGCCGGAATAGTGTTAAGAGGCTCGTCCCCCATTTTTAGAGAGTCCTCGGGTTCTACGGGAGAAAAGACGGGAGCTCTTTGAGGATAAAGATTGATCGTAATTTTCTCATCATCGTCGGAATCATAGTAAAAAGATTTGTAAGGATTAGACGCTCTC
Source organism: Artemisia annua (assembly GCA_014162995.1). NCBI lineage: Eukaryota > Viridiplantae > Streptophyta > Magnoliopsida > Asterales > Asteraceae > Artemisia > Artemisia annua. The sequence continues at coordinate 10,140 of LBNU01024866.1, read as the reverse complement.
TCTTCGGCAAGTAACTCTGCAATAGACTTCTCGCGAGGATCGGGAGTATAAGTATCACGATTATCCGCCCACTTTCGTAACATCTCACTAAGGGATTTCATTTCCTCAATAACTTCATCCGGAATTTGAAATTTGTCAGGATTTTGTGGGGGTTGGTTATAAGAATCGTAACACAAATTAGGTTCATAATAAGAATTTTCAAACGATCTCCCACAATTTTCCAAATTTGATGAACTTTGGAATGAATCACCATTGTAATATGGTACTTGCTCACAAGAGTTTTGAAAAGGTAGATTGAAATCGTTTTGAGGATAATTATCAAAACTCGAATCACAAGCGTAAGACGTTTCAGCACTCGGGACGTAACATATACAATTCGCGTATCCACATTGATTACAAAAACATTGGCCACACGGTAATCCTTCGCCGGATGGATTTCCACAATTAAAGCAAGTGAACGAAGGTGGTGGTGGTGTTGGATAATAATCGGGAACGTTTTGAAGGATTGGTCTTTGAACATACGCGGGAGAATTACAAAACCAACAAACGCCGTCATGAATATCACTGCCACATTGTTCACACGTACACCAAACACACGAACCTTCAAAGAACGGTTCTCCACAATTAACACAAATCGGATCCATAAGAATTATACATAAGAGGAGATAGAGAAAGAATTATCGGTTTAGAGGATTAGAGAAGAAGAACTAAACGTTAAAGAAGATAAGAAGAATATTTTTGGTTTTTTATGACATGAAAACGATTTAAGATAAAATTAAAGTAAAATAAAAGTGAAAACAAATTTTGAAAAAGAAAATATTTTTGGGTTTTTGTAAACAAATGAAAAACAAAATAAAAACAAATTTAGAGAATTAAAATATTTTTGGGTTTTTACTTTAAAAATATGGAAAGCAAATGAAAAAGGAAAAACAATTATTGAAAAGAAAATATTTTTGTGTTTTTATGTTTTGAAAATATATTTACAAAACACGAATCGCAAAACGAAAACCAAAATTCACTTCAACCTTCCCCGGCAGCGGCGCCAAAAACTTGATGTTTCGATTATAGTGTAGTGATTTTTTCGTAGAAATACTCGTGGAAGTATTTCCCCGGGTCGTGTCCCACCGAAGGTGTGAATGGAATCGTGATGTCGATTCGTGATTCGTGAAGTGAATAAAACGCGTAATCTAATTAAAAACTACATTCGAGCGCAAAATAAAAAGTGAAACTAAAGCTATACTAAACCTACGGGCTCAAATGAAATTTTTAAAACTTTAAAATGATAAAATAAAATTTTAAGAAAAAGAAAAATATTATTTTGGCTTTTTATTTATTTAATATGAATTAAAAACTATTTTTGTATTTTTATTTAATAAAAGAAAATCAAACTAATTATAAAATGGAAGATTTATTCTACAAATTTATTTTTTCTAAAAATATTAATAAAATGAAAATGAAATTAAAAATAAAATCAGAAACTATTTTTGTCTTTTTGTTATTTATTTTGAAATTAAAAATGATTTAAAATTCTAAAAACTATTTAAAAATGAAAAGAAATAGTAAATGAATGAGAAAAATTATGAAATTTTTATGAGAATTCTAAAATATTATTTGAAATCTAAGAAAAATATAAAAAATAGAAAAATGAGCGGAAAAGTGCTTAATGGCTTAAAAACAGCTTATTACAAGTGCTTATTAATAAGCACTAGTAACAAAACCTTATGAAACAAACACAGAAGGTTCCCAGAACTCAATTAAGCCTAGACAAACTGAAATCAGACCATAATGCCAAACAGAACACTCAAATGGACAATTAAGCAATATATATAAGCACTTTGAATAAGCAAAAGTGGTACAGATTAAGCCAAAGGTTCAAGAATCATGCAAAGCACTTAAACAAACTCTAATTTACTCAAATATAACAATCTAACTCAGAATACAAGTCAAATAGCTCAACTATAGACCCTATGTAAAATCAGCATACCATGTGTTAGGCACCTAATTGCAGACACTATTAAGCTGGTCTAATAAGCTGCAACTTGAAAACTTAAGGGGGCAAAATTATCCCTATACTACTGGCTTCCTAAAAAGCATAAAAGCCCTATCACAATACTAAAATTGATACACTAATTATAGCCTATATCAGGCCCCTGAAAATAACAAAGATACAAGCTACTTCCTATAAGCTATTAAGGTCTAAATCAGATTAAAAGGAACCTAAGGGATACTGAACAAGCTCAGAGAATTCAAGTAGGCAAGTAAAAATTAGTGTGCTCAAGCTTATCTGAGCTTTTACACGGCTGAGCATACTTAGGCTAAAATCAGTTCAGGTAGCACTCTTAAGCACAAAATAAGCTGAGCATACAAGCAACTAAGTCCTAATTCAGTTCCAATTCTAAAAACAGAAGTATAAGCTTCTAATATATCCAAAGAACAATTGATAAACTCAAATTACCAATTAAAAGACAAACTGATGAAAACAGATACACACAGAAAAATCCCTAAGTGCAGGGCAGTTAAATTGCTAATCAAGCAACTTTGGACTAAAATTCGAACAAGCAAATGATGTCCTAGTGCCAAATTTCTTTCTGATTCTAAGAAACAAGCAACCAGAGTTCTCTAAACAACTTTCCAACCCAATTTTTAATCAATATTCAATCCTACAAGTAATCTAGAAATTTGTCCAAAAACTGTTATGAAAAAAAAAATTGACTTTTGGTTTTTATAAAACTTTGACTTCTATGAAATTCTACTATCCTAATCTAACTCTAGGTGTAATATGAAGCTAAAACATTACTGAAATGAGCTATTTAACTTGTTTATGCAACTACTTTGTGGGTTAAGTAACCTAGATTCTAACTGATATGCAGAAAAAATGAGGTAACAATGAATTTTGACTTTTATAAAGAGTACTATTGGTTTTAAGCTAAATTTGATCTACCTTAACCTATGGTGTTCTACTTATACAATTTAATCACAAAGATAAAAGCTACTAGTCAGGTTAACAAATAGATCCAAACACCCCTGAACTATGCTTATAACACTATCACTCTCAGATGTGAACTACCAGACTTCAAACAAAAGATCAATCTTAGTGCACTAACCGTATTAGAAGCAGATTCAACAATTAAATGCAACAATAACAAGCTAGAACACAGAATTACAGATCCATGCAGAATAGAGAAATATTCAAGTATAACAGCAATAAATGGAATCTACCAACTCAACACTACCAATTTAGCTAAATCATGAACAAATAATAGCATTCAAACAGTAAATAACTAATGATTTCAGATCTAAACAAATTACACTAATAAGAACTTTATGAAGCTAAAAAGGATTTTAGAACTTACTAATTAAGCCCCTAACTGAAATAGGGTAAAATTTGAACCATAGCCTATTTTTAAGATAGGCAAAATCACCACCTGAGAACCAGCATCCATCATATAACCACCATGAATCACCATCTTTCCCAGGTTGACTTACGTTGACCAGAAACCATTAACCAAATTTGAAGCTGAAACTAAGTATTAAAACTCTCAACAAGCTACTTTGAAGCTTAAATGAGCTTCTGAAACAGGTATTGAAGAAGTATGAAAGCTTAAATTGCACTTAATGAAACTTTTGAAAGTAGATTGCAATGAAACTGAATTTATATTGATATAAAAGAGATTACAATTCTGAGGAAATAAGGAAGCTAAAATGCTACAATTATAAGCTAAAATCTACCCTATACTACTCCTAAGCTAACCTACTCTAGCTAAGCGCTTCTAAAATATGAGTGAGAAGGGCTATATATAGCTGATGAGAGGAGATGGGGAGCGTGTGCTTCTGTGGAAGGTCTTGGACGTTCCCATGATAGCCCTTGATCATTCTCCAATCATTACCCATCAATCATGACCCTTGGATTAAATCTACACGTCACATCAACCAATCATATGCCTCTAAGTCACACGGATTGCCAGCGTGGCATCCTTCTGCTCTTGTCAGGCTTCTAGAAACACGTGCAATTGTATTAATATGCCCTTAATTGTGGTAATTTTGTACTTGGGTGAATTAGGGTTCTAAGATGAACAGTAAAAGGATGATTTGGGGGTAAATTTGGGTGGCCCACATACCAAAGAAACAGACATACCAAAATTCCTTTTAATACACACATACCAACGCTCGTTGGATAATTCCTTTCTCATCAGTTCTAGTCTCTTTTCATTATCCTCCTTTAGCTCAACGATTTTCCGTTCATAAACCTCTTCAAGCTTTCCGTGCCTATCATCATGTTGACCATTATCACCTTCTAAACCGGTTGTACTTGATCGCACAATATCTGATGGGGCCATATTAGAACTACCACCAGCTTGCACCTTTTTTATCAACGTGTTTGTAACACCTCTACCAAAAAGTCTACGATGTCCATCATATTCTTTGTTCATCACAGCTAGAGAAGGATCTAGAAAAGGATCTGTGAGAGAACTTTCATTTTCTGGAGGCTTGTAGTTCTTCATTTGTTCCTTCAATATTTTGTTAACAAATTAAGTGTTTACCCAAAATAAAACAAATAAATGATACTGGAAATATTAAGGACTATCTTACTATTTTCTCCGCTGTGTCATCATATGTATCAACATATACATTTCCTTCTTTCCTTTCCCGTGTGCACTCAAACATTTAAGTCAAGGTAGGTGGTTCTTTGTTTGAGTCTTTATTTTTCTATATTGATGATTAAAAAACAAACGTTAACAAGAGAGTATTATTAAGAGGGATGAAATTAGCACTCATAATCTCAGCCTATTATCTAAAATTATAGGTCTGAATGTTATGTAAGGGTTAAACACATCAAAAGAACGAATGAAGAAAATTAAGACAAGCAGGTTGTGACGAGTTGATAGTGCTAAACAGAAAATAAAGCACCGTATACTAAAATTTGCTTATAGAGACTTATTTTATGCATATTTTTGGCAATTAGATCTGATATTTGGTTCAAATTAGCTCAATTATGTCCAAACTAATAACAAGTTAACACCTATATGTGATATATTAACTCATGTGGTTTACTTATTTAATGGTAATTTTGTACTTGGGTGAATTAGGGTTCTAAGATGAACAGTAAAAGGATGATTTGGGGGTAAATTTGGGTGGCCCACATACCAAAGAAACAGACATACCAAAATTCCTTTTAATACACACATACCAACGCTCGTTGGATAATTCCTTTCTCATCAGTTCTAGTCTCTTTTCATTATCCTCCTTTAGCTCAACGATTTTCCGTTCATAAACCTCTTCAAGCTTTCCGTGCCTATCATCATGTTGACCATTATCACCTTCTAAACCGGTTGTACTTGATCGCACAATAATTGATGGGGCCATATTAGAACTACCACTAGCTTGCACCTTTTTTATCAACGTGTTTGTAACACCTCTACCAAAAAGTCTACGATGTCCATCATATTCTTTGTTCATCACAGCTAGAAAAGGATCTAGAAAAGGATCTGTGGGAGAACTTTCATTTTCTGGAGGCTTGTAGTTCTTCATTTGTTCCTTCAATATTTTGTTAACAAATTAAGTGTTTACCCAAAATAAAACAAATAAATGATACTGGAAATATTAAGGACTATCTTACTATTTTCTCCGCTGTGTCATCATATGTATCAACATATACATTTCCTTCTTTCCTTTCCCGTGTGCACTCAAACATTTAAGTCAAGGTAGGTGGTTCTTTGTTTGAGTCTTTATTTTTCTATATTGAAGATTAAAAAACAAACGTTAACAAGAGAGTATTATTAAGAGGGATGAAATTAGCACTCATAATCTCAGCCTATTATCTAAAATTATAGGTCTGAATGTTATATAAGGGTTAAACACATCAAAAGAATGAATGAAGAAAATTAAGACAAGCAGGTTGTGACGAGTTGATAGTGCTAAACAGAAAATAAAGCACCGTATACTAAAATTTGCTTATAGAGACTTATTTTATGCATATTTTTGGCAATTAGATCTGATATTTGGTTCAAATTAGCTCAATTATGTCCAAACTAATAACAAGTTAACACCTATATGTGATATATTAACTCATGTGGTTTACTTATTCGATAAAGTGAGCATGAAACTAATATGTGATGGCAATTGGCAAATTGTCAACATGTAAAAAAAGTGCAGTAGGCTTAAAAAAACATTAACATAAGTACATAACACATTACTTGACTTGAAAAATAAGTGAAGTAAGCAAAAAAAGTGCAGTGAGGTAAAAAAAAAAAAAAAAAAAGTGCAGTAAGAATGCTTAAAAGAGAGCAGTGTTCATGAGAAAAAGGAAATAATTTGTGGTTATATCATACGATTTAAAAAGCAATGACCATGATGCCAATAGGCATTTGCATGTTAAACAAGAAAGTTCACAGTATAGCTGCAAATCAAAAAGAAAAGTAAACCAATTCATTCCAGACAAAGAAAAATTAAGTTCTTAATCGAAAAAGCATTTAATATTCAACTTAAATAGGTTGGTTTGTCGAAAATTGTATTCCAGTGTAATATACATCAGGTATGAAATTTGTGTTATTAGGCTTTAAGAAAAAAAAAACAAAAAAAAAAAAAAAAAACAAAAAAGAAAAAAAAAAATACAAAAAAAAAAAAAAAAAAAAACAAAACAAAAAAAAAAAAAAACAAAACAAAAAACAAAAAAAACAAAAAAAACACAACACACGAGAGCTTATACATTTATCGGGTTATCGGATTGAACCCGAACCCGATAACATCTGAAAAAATAACCCTAACCCATTTGACACCCCTACAAGCAGGTGCGTAAGATAAGAAAAGCACATCACCTGTTCCTCATGAATCCTAGCAAAATTCTTTGGGCCACCTGTGTGCATGTTTTTTTGAGACATGCGTATATTCCTTGCGACTAAACAACGATCCTACACACAATGTAACCAAAAATTCACAACTCATGTAACCAAGGACATCAAAGAAAAAGTGTTTTCAATAAAGATAATATACGCTAAATTACCATTTTTTTCACCATCGACATACTGTATAACACTAGAGATATTCGGAGCACAAACCCGTTCCTTTGATAAATTAGCGTATCTATTCATGGACATTGGCGCAATATATTGTCGACGATACATCTGTGACACATTAAAATTTATCATAGAGAGAAAACTTGCAGAAATTTGTCACAATAAAAGATTTCTAAATTGGTTACCTTTTTGGGAGCTGCAACATGTGTAGCAACTTCTTGGTAATTTTCCTTTGTCATTGGTAACCTTCGCTTTCTTTTTTCCTTTTCTTTGTATTTTCAGCTACTGCCAAACTTGTCAAAGACTTGGCAATATTTCTAACTCCCAACTCTCGTAATCTTTCTTGGTTCTCCTGGACCCTCAACATTTTACTCCTCTCATAATCAGTCATAATTTCATGGGCACCTTGATTATGCATTCGTTTGTTTCCCATCACTGACCTTATAAAAATACAACACCAACATTAAACATTATATTAATATCAGTCGTATCATTTTTCAAGTATGTGCATGGTTATTGAAAGATAACACTTATATCGTCGTTTTTCTATTGTCATTTTCAAGTATGGCTAGCTTGATTCAGAAAATTTACCATTTTTAACACGTGTCAAAGCACCTAAAATATCCTAATGTTTGTTAACTAAAACTGTTAACATTTATCGATTTCAGGATAATTAAAGCCAAAACCACCATTCTTACATCTTTATATATAACTAGACGAGTACCCGTGCATAGCAACGGAATTCCTAGCGGCAGACAATTTACGATATGTGATATTGTAGTAAGTGTTTCGTGTAACATTCAATATAGAACGAGGTGCAGGAACCCGCCGCGTTGCGGCGGGGGTGTTTGCAACATTTTTCGATGGTTGTATGTGTAAAAACTTGAAGGGCAAACGAAACAATTGTAGGAAAGTTAGTACTTATATTATAGCATTCCTCTCATCTATATATCAGACAACATTCACTCACATTTAAATTGCAACACTAATTCATGTGAATCCTCTTACTGTTCCTTTCCTACTGCCTCTTATGTAGCCCAGTTCCCGAGTCATTCTTTGCTAATTCATTAGTACGTCTATAATTCCCAATATTTTCAGCGACACTCATTGCTTTTCCAGTATATTCAAAGGTACATGTAAGTGCGCAAAACTTTTTCTCCGTTAGCAAGAGTTGTTGTATGTTTGTTTTCTGCGTCAATTACAACACGTGCAATGGCTATTGGCTCAACGACTGCTGTGACCGACATCGAGCACGCAAGGAACTTTACAGGTGCCTGTAAAAGAAATATCATTGATTAATAACTTCAATGTAAAAATCAGATTCATTATATGTAGTAAAGACGTATTATTTGCGACCTTGAACCACAGTAATCAAATAATCATTCTCAAATTCACCACAGAACTTTAAAAGACACATTTTCATGATAACTTGGACTTACTATTTTCTGATTCACATCTTGATTTTCCTTTCATAAGTCATAACTTAATACAGAATGCCAGTTGACACCATACTATTGTCATATTATAACAAAGGCTACTCTAAAATTTAGACCAAATTTTATAAGGTAATTTTAGACTAAATTTTGGGTTTTAACCGTTTATATTTAGAAACCATTCCGTTTTTCACTTACTCGTTTTTTAACCGTTTATATTTACAATCCATTCGGTTTTTGACGCTCTTACTCGAGTTGGCCCACACGTGAATGAATTGATGAGTCGATATTAGCACCTTTCATTCGAACGACGAATAAACTACTCCTTTTTTGTCACGTAGATTTAAGAAGAAAATTAATTAAAAGCTGAATACTTACAGCATTAATGCGTTAACCTGAAGCAATTCTTGCTTGAAAATTGACATCCTCATGACCGTTACCTGTGCCAATAATGTTATTGTCATGCGGACGAAAACCCAAAAAGGTTGTAGCCATTAGAGGAGGCCATTAAAAGGAAATTTCATTAGCGAAAACAATAATGTCAAATGTTAATACTATAACGTCGTTAAAAATAATTTCAGAAATGTAATTTCTGGATGAATCGTAAACCCAAACCTTAATGACTTCATTCTTATGATAAACTGAGTGGAGTTATACACTTACAATACATATATATGAAATAATTTAATAATGCAATCAATCGTTTGGTGCGTCACTCGCTGAAGCCAAATCAGGTGCACCTAAAATGACACCACCGTAAGTTATTTAATAAGGATATGCCCAACAACGTATTACAGTCAGTAAGGAGATACGTGTATTGGCTTTTTACGTAGCGAAACCCACAAAACTCTTATCCCTCTCAATAATGAACTTATAAGTTTTACACAGTACCAAGCCTTTCAGGCTCTTAGCAAACGAACATAGGTCACATGAACCTCCTCAAACCTCAAAACTCTTATCCCTCTCAATAATGACCTACACGTGGCCTCTATTAACACCCACCATGATCTAAAGTTTGTTAAATAACCTTGCCAAGCCCACCATACACTGCGTTACTTAACACTACTATCCTAACCTAATCATATTGCATCTCTCCAGACTCTTGTACAATTATTATTATAACAGCAAAATTATATCAGCGAGTGTTAATCTAGCTAGAATCACTCTCCAACCATTAAACTTAAACCTTATGCAGAGTAACACCGAATTCGACTAAATATTTAGTTATTTACGCATTCAATCTAATATAACAAAATACAACCTCAACGATTATATCAATCATTCAGAACTATCAAAACAAAACTACCTTGGCTGCTTTCAAAAGACTATTGTAACCACATATCCACGGAGTATCTACTTTACTTCTCACAAACAGATCAACTACACCTATCCAATTCTCGAATATACTAACCTTGACCACAAATAATAAAGTCACGCACTCCATACCCTTAACTAAACCCTCGGTGTAATCACTTGCGACTTAAACATCTATAACAACTAAAAAAAAATCCTCTACTTAGTTATATACTTATTTTCTTCGTAACCCGACAAACTACCTCAGTGTGGCCTCTAAACAGATTATCACTATATCAAGTCATTCTGCATCTCTTCGCAATAATTAAATATCCGCACGTGACTTTATACAATGTAACACTAAAATTCGATACATATAACAAAATGTAACTACCTCGGCT
>LBNU01024864.1:15225-28062 GCA_014162995.1 Artemisia annua | reverse complement strand
ATTTCACTTCTCGTTTTCCTTCTTGTACTTTATTCTTGAGTCTTTGGAGTGACAACTTCATGACTTTTATCTTCTCGAATATACTCCAAGAGACTTTCATTTGTCGGGAATTCTTCGTACATGCATAAATCTTCGTTATTTGATCGTTTTTACGTCTTTTTCTACATTTTCCTTACTTTGAGCTTCCATGAACCTAAAACACGAATTATGCTTAGTTAAGTACCATAAGTTCATAAAAGTGACCATAAAATCCACAATAACGCGACTAAAAACATGTTAATTTTGAGCGTTATCAACACCTCGTCATCGTGACACGATCAATGCTGCTGCTGGTGGGACCTTTATGAAAAGGACCCCCGAGGAGTGCTACGATCTTATCGAAAACATGACTTCCCACCAAAATTTTTGGGATTCCTCAGCCGAGAGGAATGATTCATGTAAATCTGTCACTCCAGCTTCTAATGATATGGCTGTTCTCACCAAGAAGCTCGATGATTTGTCCACTGCGATTCTACGGATGCACCAGACGAATCAAAATCATCAAGTCAGAGCTGTCAGTCATAGTTGTGAAACATGTGGTGGTCCACATCCATATACTGAGTGCCCAGCCACCGGTGGCTTCGCTCACGAGAACGTATATGCTGCTCAAGGTTCCTACAATGCGGGGAGTAACTCTTACCAACCACAGGGGGACCGTAATCTCTTAAGCTATCGTTCCAAAAATTACCTTGGACCTCCCGGTTTCAATCAATCTCAAAACCAAAATGCTCAAAACCGGAACCAAAATTTTCATCAAAATCAGAACCAAAATCGAATGAACCAAGGTTTCCAAAACCAAGGGAATTTCAATTCCGGTCAAAATCAGGGCTTTCAAAACCAAGGAAATTTTCAAAGAAATCAAGGTCAGGGTAATCAGGGTAATAATTTTCATAATCAGGGAAATTTTCATCAGGGAAATAATTTTCAGGGTAATAACAACTACAATCAAGGAAATTTTCAAAACAACCGTGCTCAAAATTTTCCTAACCAAAATCAAAACGTTGTTCAACCCCAATCTTCCTCCGATGAGTTGTTGAAACAATTCATGAAATCACAAGAGGAAACAAATCGGTTATTGGTCAGCCAAATCTCTGAACTTAAGAAGTCTTTAAATGATCGACCCTCGGGCTCAGGTACACTTCCTAGTACCAAGTCAAATCAAGTAGTTAATTAGCATAATTATAGGTCGTTTCTCATAAATCTCAATTGTAGTTGTAATTTTTGGTTTTAAAAGCTTGTACTCAGTCCCTTTAATGTAATTCAACCTTTCTTCAATCATAATTTCAAGTTTTCTTTTATAATTCTGTTTATACAATTTTCTCTCAAAATCTCATTTGTACTGTTGTATTGTTTGTAGTTGTGTTTATGGACTCTTAGGAACATATAAGCTCCTTATAAAGCTTCTAAAAGCTTTTAGAAACCTTAAAAATCAGTCNAAAAAAAAAAAAAAAAAAAAAAAAAAAAAAAAAAAAAAAAAAAAAAAAAAAAGGAAGATGAAGATTGCTGGAGCATAGTAAGTTTTGGATGCCTATGGTTTAGAACTCCATGGGGAGTAATAGGATTGTGAGTTTGAGCCTTGGTACTTTGTTCTGAGCCTGGATATCATTTGTAAGCCTTTTTCATATTTTACAAAGTAACTGTAGAATAGCTTTTAAGTGCCTATCTTTGTTGTTTGATGCTATTTCAGTGAATGTGACAGTGATTTGATGCTAGTATGTCATTTTTTAATCACTGAGTTCTTGCTTTGCTCTCATTGTCACTTAACTGCTATATATAGTTTGCTATTAATTTATGAGCATTTGTTGCTAGCTTGTCATTTATGTGGTTTATGTCCCTTATTACTTCAGTATATGTTGGTGAGAATTAGTTCCATGGGCTAAATCATTTGTTTGCATTAAAAATCTCATAACAGATAGTGATAAAGGGGTGTTTGGATTGGCATGTGAAACTGCTTACTTGTGGTTGTCAGAGGTTAAATCTTGTTTAGACATATTACTTTAGGACATACTAGAGTAGTAGTAGCATAAAATTTGTAGGTTTAGTTTTAAAAGTCAAAAATTAGCTTTAATCTCATATTACATTAACTGTTAGGTATTTTTATGCTGCATAATTAATCACATAGGTCCATTAGTTGTTATATTCACTTAATTCATTCATAAATTAGCTTTAAACCTCATAAGTAATCAATTAGGAGAGATTAAATTTCACTTTAGTCAACTTGAAGGTAAAAAGTCAAAAGTCTCAACTGCTGAAATGGGAAGATTTTCTAGGAGATGCACAGGGGTCAAAATGGATTGGAATTAGATTATATCTGTTGTTTTGAGTAATTTGGTTGCTTGTCTAACTAATTCAACCAGAAAATCTGAATTTGAACCTCATTTAATCATAAAAAGTTGGCCTTGAACTTAGCTTGTTGAGCATTTACTTCCCCTGTACCACCAGTTTGAGCCAATTTCTCATAGCCATATCTAGTTCAGTTTTGGACCTTATGATTTGAACTTAGGTGTTTTGGAAAGCCTGTGAGGGTGACTTGTTAGCTGAATATTTTATTTGCCCTTATTTGCTTGTTAAGACTGCTTATTGGACCCCTTTTTGTTGCCCTTGGCAACTGAGTTTGTTGAACAATCAGTATACCCTTGGCTTGTTGATTTCATTGTCTCTATTTGATCCATTGTTACTTAGTGATTGTTCTTAGCTTAGAAGTTGCATATGCCTATGTTTACCCTGGTTTGAGCCTGTGTACCCATTTGACCAAACTGCTACTTGAGTTCTCATTGATTCATCAGTGAGTGCTCAGGTAACTTCACACCACTTTCTCTTGGTTCAAACCTTGAGCTAACCCTGAGTTTCTTGGTTCTTTGGGAAGCTAGTAGTGCTAGCTCACTGAATCCAAGCTCACTTTTGGCTTGTGAACTTTTGCCCCTAGCTTAAACTAGGCCTGCAATAGCCATCAAGACCTGTTTGGTCCCGTGTTTTTTTTATTTGCTTATTTTGATTTTTCTCTTCATTCAGTGTGATATTGTTGTTGTATTAGCTTGTTCTCAGTTTGTCAACTTGTTTCTAGCCTATTTCACCCATTTGGATAAGCTGGTAGCTTATTCATAGCTTTTTCCCACTATTTGGCAACAAAATACCATCTGTTAAGGATTATAAGTTGCACACTGCTTATTTTTAAGTTCTAAAAAAGTGTTTTCACAAAAGTTGTTTGTTTTCAGTGTATAAATAGTTTACACAAAGAAAAATCAAAAAATCATCACTTTTTAAAATAGTGATAGCTTCTATTTAAGAAGTTTTAGCTATTTAGCTTATTTTTCAACTTTTTCGTTAAGCACTTTGTACTTTTTATAATTTTCTTAGGTTTCTGCATTAGTATAGTATTTGTATAAAAAATTTCATAATTTTATCCTTTCATTTAGTATTTATAATAATTAATATTAGTTAAATTAGTTTTAATTAAAAAACCAAAAAGAAAATCACTTACTGTTTATTTTTAATCACTAGTATCTTTTTATACTTTTTCTAGTTCTTATTAATTATAAAGTATTTTTAGAAATTAGTTTCATAGTTTTTACTATTCATTTGCTATTATTCTCATTTAATTTAGTTTAACTAGCTTTTAATTAGTAATTAAGTAAATAATTAGTAAAATAGTATAATAATAATTTTTATAAACTTTTTATAATTTTTTAGGATTCCTGTGAAGGTTAATTAGTTTTATAAAATATTTTTTAAATTTCTAAATCATTTGTAGTATTATTAGTAATTTAAATTAGTTAATTAGTTAATTAATATCTAATTAGTAATTAATTAATATTTAATTCAAAAAAAGAAAAAAAGATATATTTTTAATTTTTAAATTATCTTTAAGTTAATTTAGAATTTTTAAAAATAAATTTTCATTTTCTTAGTTTAATTTAATATTATATTAAATTTAGATTAAGTTAAATATTAATTAGTAATTAAATAGTTTTAATTAATATTAAATAATAAAATAATTAAAAAAATATTTTTCTTTTTTATAAAATTTTCTTTTAATATTAAGTTTGTAAAAATTTCATTTTCACTCCCTCTAGTTTATTTTTGGTCAATTCCCACTTTTTCAGTACGCATTTACGTTTGTTTTAATCTTAAATACGTTTTAGGTCTATCTGATTTTCAGTTACTGTTGATATTGCTTATTTAGTTAATTTTCATTGTTATCTAATTAGTGTAATCATATCCAAATCATATCTTTGTTACCTTCCTCAATCACTCATTCCCATAACGTTCAAAAATACAAACCTCGTCGGGACTTAACGACCCGTGAATACACTGTGCTTTCAACGGATCATAAATTGATCTCTCCTCTCTCAGATTTGACTTGTTGACTACACCAGGTATCTTCGATTTGATTTGACTTGCACCTTTCATGTGCCGTTTACTCATGCAACCCCGTTTTTCTCGAAAAATTCAAAAAAAAAAATTGAAAAAAAAATTCATTAAAAAAGCACAAAAAATGAAAAATTTTGAAAATTTTTTGCAAAAATATAATAAGTTTTGACACTTTGTTTGACTTTCCGCTGGGTAGAGTAGAAATAGAATTTTGACTTGACCGGGCATTTTGAGCCCTAGCTTGTTCCCTTAACTCATTTGGCCAAGCATAAAAAAAAGTAGTGACCATCCGAGTATTAGAAACATTGACTAACGCGCTAGCGATCTAGTGTGTAGCTTGGTGACCATCCGTTATGCAAATAACGCGCTAGCGATCCAAGAAGTGCACTAGTGACCATCCGATAGTTGAAGCATCGAAGACTCGCGCCAGCGATCTACTGAGATAGAGTTTATCCTGAAGTTAGATGCTAAACGTGGAGTAGTTGGTTCTCTTTAGAGCTCATCGTAGGTACTTGTGGCTTTTTGTTCCCACAAAATTGTCTCACCCCATATATGTATAAAAATAATTAAAGACATTATGTTCTGACGAAACTTAGTTCTTTATCTTCTCAAGAGAATCCTTGTTTTAAAAATCGGGTACACATCAAGGTCGCGTAATAAAGTTGAATCATGTTAAGTTGTAGTTCTAGATCGGGGCTTTGAACCTCTTTGCGGGAATGTGTGAGGTCTTGGTGTAAACCCCTTGGATCCTCATTTCAGGAACGTATAGAAAGCTTCGTAGTACGTGTTACCAGTTATGTATAAAAAAAATAAAAAATAATAATAATAAAAAAAGTGAATAAGTGATTAGTGCTCAGTTGTTAGACAAGTTGATGGCGGGTGAGGTGCTTGTGCATGGTCCTGGACCAGACACGAGAGGTGCACGTGTATTTCTCCACAACTAATATCTATGAGTGTGTATGTATCCCGATTCCTTGATGTGGACCTCATTTTCAAAACAGCGATTCTCGAGAAAAGATAGAAAACTACTTAGCGTCTTAATTTGGTATCTTTATTAGAAAAAATTATTATTATCGAAATGAGAAAATATGAAGAAATTCATCTCTCACCAAAAATAAAATAAATAGAGGAAAATAGGAAAATGGGAGCAATAGGTTATTTACACAAGTAACTTCCATGAGTAGTGTTGGCATCTAACTTGTAAGTAAGCTGTGATCTTTTTTTACGCTTAGCTTGGGAACTCGTGAAAAATCAAGGACGATGAATTCTATCCGTATGGACACTTTTCTATGAGCTGTGTTTCCTACTCTGTGACCCTAAACGTTATTGAAAAATGACGAAAGTCAACATCCCGTCACATAATAAGTAAAAAAAGGTACAAAAACAGTAGTGTATAGTATAAAGTTGAATAATGGGGCGTTTTCGGGAATAAATGATTTTGTAATCTCTTTTGAACATCTTGCTACTTCTTCAATGTTAGTAAAAAGAGTTATGAAATTATTTATCTCAAAAGCGTGAATTGATCACATTGCGTGAGGACACGACAATACCTTAGTCTAGGGGATTTGATATGTGTCGAATTACACATATATTTTACTTATTAAACGGACCCAAAAGGCCAAAAACATATTAAAAATGCCAAATATATGCTTGTTTTTGTGTTTGTGATTGTGCAGGTACGGATATTTTGAAAGGTGGACAAAAATCAAAGGAAACCCGACAAAACGAGCACGAGATTGGAAAGAGCACGAAAGTCCGAGTCCATCGTTAATTTTATTTGGAGCATCGAGGCAAAGATGAGAAATTTAAAGATTAATTATTCCAAGGATCAATGAATTAAACATAAAGAACGATGAGGGACCAAAGGTGTTTAATTCATATGAAGTTTTAAAGAAGACAATGACTAAAAGTGAAGCTAGGGGTGTAAAGTGACAAATGAGGCCAAAGTTTCAATTAATTCCCATGGAATCTTGAGTGGGCCCCACATCCCACTATCAAAAACATATTTGATTTAACAAATGGAAGATGTACGTTCAAAAAAAAGGGGAAGGTATTAAAAGAAAATATTAGATAAGAAATTATATAACTAAAAAAAAGAAGCATAGGTCAAAAAAACTAAATTCATTTAAATACACTCCATTGTTTCAAGATAAAAAGCATGGTACAAATCAAAACAAAGAATAGTTGCCAGATATGAATTTACGTAAAAGAGTACAAGTGCAATGTTCTACTAAAAGTAATTTTTTAATCAACACATAAAAAAAAGGATCTTGCTACAATGATTGCCCAGTATTTAAAGCATGACCGCTTTCTTAATGAAAAAAAAGGAACATGTGTGCATATTTTAGGAATGAAAAAAAAAATACTTACCCTCCATGAATGAACCGGGATATCATTATTATAGCCAAAATTATCACATTGCTCCACTATGACATCATCTTTTCATTCCAATATCAATACAAACCTGATTTTTTGTGATAGAATGGACACGTGGCACAATTCGGTTGGATACCATGGGTGGTTTTGGCGATTGGATAGAAGTAGATCACATGGCCTCTTGTTCTTCNATTTTACTCATATATTCGGATAATTACAAAAAGAAAAGTTAATCATTGCTTGTTTTGTTTTCAATTCTTGTGTCACTTTATTTACAAAATTTTTTGATGGGGCCTGTGATAATTGGCGAATGGGATAAACAAAAAGTGGATATGGGCATGGTAATTAAAATGGATCGTGGGCTTGGCTGAGTGTGGTAATAATTTGGTAAACAAAAGAAACTATAGAAGTAAGTTGTGAGTTGATTATGGAGTTTTCATGGAGGGTACGGGTATATGAGATTGTAGCTTGGTTATTGATTCGAAGTATATTACGGAGTTCATTTTATCCGCATTCTTCATTTGGTGACTTCTAATCCCTTTTCAATTATCTCTTTTTATTATATATTGTTTATTGCTATGCTTATTTATGTTATTAGTGTAGTTTTTATTATGTGCGAGTAGTTTATATATGTTATTTTAGAAATCTGCTTATTAATTGTTAGCTTAGTAGTCATGAGTAGTGAGTAGACTTTTTATATACTTGTTGAGTAGATTATTCCGTGAATTAAGTATGGTTTTATAAAAGTTAGAAAATATATTGGTTAGTAATTTTAAGTTACTTAGATTGAAATTTTGGTTGTTTGAGCGGGCAAAAGCCGTGAAAATAATTGGGTTTTAATTTAGATATTGATATCTCTTTGTGAAAAATTGTTTTCAAAAGAAACCAACGCTGTGAGAAAATAATTATTTGTAAAAGATATTAATTCATCAATAGAGGACTTAATTGAAATAAATAACCACACTTAAGGATCTTGATAATTTGCTTAACAAGTATATCTTTTTATTATATATTCTTAAATTGCTTGCTTAATATAATTTAGTTTGGTATTTTTAGTTGTTATCTTTTATTGTTAACTTTAGATTTTTTTACTTGCTACTCGTTTTATTATTATCTTTGCTTTAATCATTATAATTTAATTAATCAAAAATCTATAAACTTTAGCGTTTTTAGTTTAATTTGCGTTTTAGATTATTTGTGTTTTGCTTATTTATTTGATTTGCTTAATTAGTTGTTTTTAGCTTATGATTTTCAATTTTAGTTTAAAAATCCAAAAATTCCTTTTATTATTCAAATCACTCGATCACGAACTTGAACCGTTTTTCCATTTCACACCTCGTCGGGACTTAACGACCCGGGGATACACTATACTCACCGGAAAACGCGTGGTTTGACTACTTTGACTATTTATTGGTTAAAGTTGACTTTCTAACACGATCATTTTGGCGCCGCTGCCGGGGAGGAGTGAAGCCGTTTATCGATTCGAGTTTGCAGATTAGTGACTGAAGGCCCTTCCCCGAAAGTTATCGTCTTGTTTTTTGTGAATATCCTTTTGTTTTTCCTAAATATAAAAACCCAAAAATATTTTTCTTTTTCAAAATTGGTTTTAAACTTTGTTTTTCTTGTATCTAAGTTTGTATTTCCTTTATAAAATTCCAAAAATAATCTTTTTATCCTCTTAGCCATTTAATTCTTATCTTCTTATGCCTCATATTGTTTAATTCTCCACCATGTTTGATTCTTTACCATCTCATCCCCATGATCCAAGGACCATGGAGGATTTCTATCATCCGACACTCATCGGTAGAGGAGGACCGATCGCTCCAACAAATGATTTTGTTTTAAAAGATCATATGATTGAATTTATTCAACAAATTTGCCAATTTCATGGATTTGAAGATGAGGACGCTAATCATCATTTGGACAAATTTCTATCGATCACTCAATTCTTCAAACAAAACGGAGTTTCTCAAGACAACATCCGTTTGAATCTCTTTCCCTTCTCGTTAACCCATAAAGCTGAATCTTGGTTTTACACTCTTAAAACCCATTCAATTCATACTTGGGAAGAGATGTGCCTCAAGTTTCTTTCAAAATACTTTCCATACTCAAAAAACGATGCAGTTTAGAAGAGACATTCTAAATTTCCGACAATTGCACAAGGAATCAGTATTTGAAGCTTGAGAGAGATTCAAATACTTGCTGCAGAGATGTCCGGATCATAGAATTTTGCTCCTTGATCAAGTCTTAACCTTCTATCATGGCATAAATATGATCGATCGAGACAAAATCATGTTGGCTGCTGGAGGCAATCTCATGCGGAAGACTCCTCAAGAAGCTTATGATTTGATCGAGAATATGACACTACATCACTATCAGTGGGATACTGGAATCCTTTGTGACTCTACCCCTGTTTTAAGTGATCATCATTCCGATTACATTCCCGCTGAGATTGCACAAATTGGGATCCTTGGCAATCACAAAAGTTATATTAATCAATATTGCCAGCAAGGACCAGGTCATCCTAACACTATCCACTTTTCATACTCTGATGAAAGTGATGAGGATGAACCTTTTGATGAAGAAAAATCAGATGAAAACCCTTCAGATACCTTGTCAATGGGGGACAAGCAAGACAAAATCAATCCTTTTAAGGAACTTGATGACCTAGTCCCAATCCCAAGGGTATTCGAGGAAACTTTCGATCTTCTTGATTCTGATTCACGTGCTTTTGATACGACTATCACAAATCCTTTGTTTGATTTCGAGTCTGAGTTTACTTTCAAATCGGACAATCCTATCTTTGATATTCAGAACGAGGAGAGTGATGAGTCCGATACGGAGACCGTTATGGACGAGGTGCAAATTTATAGCCCACGAAGTACCGCACAAGTCCTACCTCCATATATCCATCCAGAGCCCGAGCTCAAAGATGTACTTCATAAGAGAGATTATCTTCTCGAGGAGTTCTCCGGTGAACTCTCTCATGTCATAGCTCCTCCGGAGTATGATTATTTCCATTTTGATCTTGAGAAAAATTTTAGTCTGGGGGGAGACATACTTATTGATGACAGCACCCCACCTCTCCCTCCCGTTTTTTTTGTTGATAAACAAATGAGCTTTAATGATGATATTCAAAACAAAGTTATTGAAAAATTTGTTTTTGAAAATGACGAATTGATTTTAATTGTGATTAAAATCTTTCTCCTGTTCATCACATTTGATGTGACTTCTCCTCTTCTTCACTCCTTCGGGAGTGAGGATACCATCTTTGACCCCGGCATCACCGCATATCGTTTCTATTTCTTAGAAATTGGGGTATCTCATCGGTGTGGAACTTTCAAGCACTTCAATGTTTATCCAAACATTTTGAATGAAAGTCCGATGGAGATTGTCTTTTCCACATGTTACTTCCCCAAGAACCAATGAATTCGGGGTCGAGTCAAGCTAGTGACTCGGTGAACAAAAACATTAACAATCACGTGGGTGACAACCCATGTCTCTGTCTTCTTCCTATTTTCTAATAAGTGACGAGAAGGGGGGCAACCTCTTCTGCATCTTTTGTTTGGTTGTTGTGTTTGTACAGGTATTTTTTCCCAAAGAAATGAAGGCTCTCGTGCTCGTGTTTTGTCCTTACTCCACTCGAGTCTCATTCTTCATTACTCAAGAAGTCTGATATCCTTAATCATATTGACTAACGTTATCTTTTGGCATAATTAATAAACGGCCTTAGATACAACGTAGGATGACCCTCACCATTGAAACATTGAGGACAATGTTTAACTTTAGTCTGGGGGGTATCTTCGATTTGATTTGACTTGCACCTTTCATGTGCCGTTTACTCATGCAACCCCGTTTTTCTTGAAAAAAAATGAAAAAAAATTCATCAAAAAAGCACAAAAAAATGAAAAAATTTGAAAATTTTTTGCAAAAATATAATAAGTTTTGACACTTTGTTTGACTTTCCGCTGGGTAGAGTAGGAATAGAATTTTGACTTGACCGGGCATTTTGAGCCCTAGCTTGTTCCCTTAATTCATTTGGCCAAGCATAAAAAAAAGTAGTGGCCATCCGAGTATTAGAAACATTGACTAACGCGCTAGCGATCTAGTGTGTAGCTTGGTGACCATCCGTTATGCAAATAACGCGCTAGTGATCCAAGAAGTGCACTAGTGACCATCCGATAGTTGAAGCATCGAAGACTCACGCCAGCGATCTACTGAGATAGAGTTTATCCTGAAGTTAGATGCCAAACGTGGAGTAGTTGGTTCTCTTTAGAGCTCATCGTAGGTACTTGTGGCTTTTTGTTCCCACAAAATTGTCTCACCCCATATATGTATAAAAATAATTAAAGAAATTATGTCCTGATGAAACTTAGTTCTTTATCTTCTCAAGAGAATCCATTTTTTAAAAATCGGGTACACATCAAGGTGGCGTAATAAAGTTGAATCATGTTNCGATAGTTGAAGCATCGAAGACTCACGCCAGCGATCTACTGAGATAGAGTTTATCCTGAAGTTAGATGCCAAACGTGGAGTAGTTGGTTCTCTTTAGAGCTCATCGTAGGTACTTGTGGCTTTTTGTTCCCACAAAATTGTCTCACCCCATATATGTATAAAAATAATTAAAGAAATTATGTCCTGATGAAACTTAGTTCTTTATCTTCTCAAGAGAATCCATTTTTTAAAAATCGGGTACACATCAAGGTGGCGTAATAAAGTTGAATCATGTTAAGTTTTAGTTCTAGATCGGGGCTTTGAACCTCTTTGCGGGAATGTGTGAGGTCTTGGTCTAAACCTGATACGTGGGTTTTGCAACCTATGCACTTAGGTTTTAGCTCTCAAGGGATCTTGAGAAGCTTACAACCCCCACCAGGCAGTGTACATGACTGATGTAGTATAGTGAAGTGGCAAGTACCGGGGGATTGATCGTTCTCTCGGGGAATAGTGTCGTTAGGCTTGAAAAGCTACTCTAATTAGGTCTAAGGGTTGAGGGATGATTCTTTTTGTATTTTTATGTTTTATGAAAGCAAGTAAAAATCTCGGTTTTAGAAGGAGTGGGCGGAATTAGTTGCTAGCCAACTAACCCAAATATCTACTTTTGCAAATAAAATTAAATAGCAAGAAAATTAAATGTTGTGAAACTTATAAATGAGAGATATGTGTTTACTTAGATGATGGGTTGTATTCCTTTAAACCATTCGTAGGGCCGTGTACGATCTTCCCTAACTCTATAAGCTCCTACTTCACTCCTATGTCGAGCCGATTTAAGCTCCTAATATGGGGTCATTAGAATTCGCTTATGCATTAAATACAACCAAATAATCGTAGTACACATCCGATTCATGTTTCTTAAGACGTTCAAGCAAGTTACCGTATAGGAGGTTAGCCAGTTTTATTAAGCCTAACATCGACTTCACCCAACCACAATAATCACAAGCAAACCAACAACATATAATCAATAGCTAGGTTTCATTAGATCTAAGCAAACACAATTAAAACCTAGCCTAGCCAGTTAATTGAAAGACAAGCGTAAGATATAATCAAACAACACTTAGACATATTGATTGATTTGGAAGAAGACTTATCTTTAATTAAACATCAAGGTTTCAAGGGTGAAAAACCCTTAAAAATACTGTGGAATACGAGCTAGGGTTTTTCCCAAAAGTTGCACACTAATGAATGAAAATTAGAAAAGTATATATAGATTTTACAAGCTGACGGCGTCACGTTCTAGTGCGTGACGCCGTCACCTCGCCGCCAAACTATAATTCGGATTGCTCAGATCCACTTCTGACGCCGTCCCCTTATAATTCTTCAAGGCTGTTTCCCTTTACCACATAACGTGACGGCCTAGGCGTCACAAAGCGTGACGCCGTCACAAAAACTCTCTGGGGCGTCTCGTGTAAACTTCGTATCCATCTCTTTGTCAAAGCGTGACGCCGTCACAGAGCAGAACGTGACGCCGTCAGGTACTGTTTCCAGCATATTTTGAGACTTTGTCGTTTTCTTCACTTTTATGCTCCAAAAACGTCCAAAATAGCTTCTTTTCCA
>LBNU01024863.1:301289-319017 GCA_014162995.1 Artemisia annua | reverse complement strand
TTTTTTTTTTTTTTTTTATTATTATTAAATTTTTGACAGGATGCGTGTATATCTATTGCACGCGTCCTTGACGATTCATGTTTATGCCATGATAAATAGTCATTTGAAGGGTTTGATATGAAAATTCGGGTGTGTCCAATTACTTGGTTAATTTGGAATTATATATTATAAGTAGAGTTGTACAGTAGGATTAAGTCCATTTGGATCATTGGAATTGGAAGATAGTTGCATGTTTTACAAGAGGTCCGGTAAGAGCATTGAGCCATTGATAAAATGGCTGGAATGATGTATCCTTACTTTTTTTGAAAGGGCAAAGTAAACTGATTGAACGGTTAAATAATACTCACTATTTATATTATCTTGCATATTTTTGTAAAGGATCTTAGCATCTCCAGATGTGATAATGGCTGTCATTTATAGAGGAACAATTGAACAACCAAAATATTTTTCAAACTATATTAATTTCCGTTAAAGGTGTGCTGTCTGTTTGTCGTTCACTAGGACCAAGCTACTAATTGCTTTCCGACTTAAATGAAAAACGATCATTGTGAAAAATTTGTCGATCAACAAGGCAAAGTGTAAAAAGGAATGAAAAACCTTTCTGAAAATGAAAACGTCATAAGAGGTAAAAATCGCTTGTAGTCTTGTGTTGTATGATGCTTATAAGTTAGCCTTGTATGCAATGACATGAAAAATGACATAATGTTTCCATGTTTGCAAGCATTTTATTATGTGGCTATTATATTTCTGTTATCTTGTTTACTTTCATTGAGCATGATTGATTCAATGTTTATGTAAAAGTTTCTATTTTATGTTTCATAAGTTCTAATATAAATATTAACAATCAGGTAGAATGGACATTCCACATTCCAAAGCCACGAGGACTGAGAAAGTGGTGCTTAAGGCAATAATAGGCTGCGGGACTCGATCCAACAACAAGGCCCAAGGCTGGTACTTGAATTGTGGTTCTTCAGAGCATGTTTGCTACTCTAGGGACATGTTTGTGGACTACAACCCAATGAGAGACCACGAGGTGATTTTGGACAACGATGATCATCTTGATGTAGCTGGAATTGGTACAGTGGTGATTCGATTCGACACACAGAAGGTTTTGACTCTTTCAAATGTTCTTCATATACCCCAAATCAGTAAATGCTATGTATCTGTCGCCAAACTCGATGATCTTGGATACATCATGTCTTTTGTGGATGGGATAGGTGTCATTACTAAGAGCGACGAGGTCATAGGTAAAGGGTATAATTTAGGGAATACTGTGTATCGGTTGAGGTTAAGGGGAGATCCTCCTGTTAGGAGAGTGATTGCCAATGAACATCCAGGTGCAATGCGTGATCATGAGGCTACTTTGGACAACGATGATCATGCTGAAGTGGCCAGGATTGGTATATCAGCCCTTAAGTTCAGCCCGGACAAAGCTAATGATTCGGGATTCAGCGTTACTTTTGGGGGTGGGCAATGTGTCATTAAGCAGGGTGATGTGGTCATTCAAAAAGGGTACAAGGATGACGTTTTATATAAGATGGACTTTATGAAAGAACCACCCACACATGCCAAAGTAGTGCATCATGAAAAGATAGGCTTGTTGATGGGCAATGAACATCCCAGAGTTGACCAAAGCTAGGGTTCGAGGGTGGTACTTGCTTGCTAGTTGCACAATGCATGTTTGTAACTCGAGGGACGTGTTTGTTGACTACCAATCGGCGACTGGTCATGAGGTGGTTCTGGAGGACAAAAGTCGTGTTGACGTGCTCGGGTATGGAACGGTGAAACTTCAGTTGACTACTGGTAAGGTTTTGACTCTTGAAAGAGTTTTTCATATGCCTGCAATCATGAAGTGTTGCATATCCGTTAAAATGCTTAAGGAGATTGGATTTAGCGTAGGCTTTGATGATGAGGGATGCTATGTGAAGAAGGGTCAGGAGATCGTGGGAACTGGGTTTGCTGAGGATGGATTGTTTCGGATGGGTCTCGTTGATGAACTTTTGGTAGTTTAGTTTTGGTCCACAAACTTTCTTAAGTGCATACTTTTGACTTCATGTATGCCTATTGGATCTTAAGTTGTGGTTATGTCGTAATGTCTTACTGAATTTAATACTTTTGCTGAAGAATTATGTTCTGTATCCTTTTGTGCTTGTTAATCCTTTAGCTTCTTTTCTTGCCATTATATATATGCATCGCTTATGTTATGCATATGATATGACTATATGAGTATAGGTTTGGTGGAAACAGGCTATAAAGATGTAGTGCCTTGCAAACTGGGTGCAATTCAGAATATGGATCTGCAATAATTAAGTGTAGTAGTATTATGATTCCATCTTGTTTGTAACAAGATATGACCACGATATCTTTTTTATGTGTTAAAAACTTACCAAGATTATCAGCAAATGTTTAAAATTGGGTTAAAAACTCAGGTATGCTTATTGTTTGTCATTGCCTCAGTTTATACTAGTTACATAGGTGATTCAAAGACTCTAGTATCAAAAGATAACAGATTTTGTTATGAAGGTCATTAAAAATGAATTGGCCAATACTATTGAGGTGTTGGTTGATTGTTTAGATCTTCAAGTTTGGAAATCTATGTGAGATATATCAACATTATGTTTTAAGTCACCATGCAATGTGATCTCTGTTGGAAACGTGGTTATCGTTTAATATGTAAATGTCTAGAATCGAACGCGAGACCTCGGGATTGCACACGATACAAATGAGTATTAAGGAAAAATAATAAATGTATATTTATATTTATTATTAGACACAAGTACTTAACGAACGTTAGTGTTTACCGTTAAATGACTAACGACCGTTAGACGAAAATAAGGAAAGAAGTGTTTATGTAAAATTAGGAAACAAGAGAAGTTCTAGAATCCCCTAGGGGATCTAGATTCGGCCGACCAAAGGGGGGAGGGGTTCCAAACCCTAACTTGTTCCCTACTCTTCCTAATTAGTATATAAACAAACCTAGGGTCATTGTTTTCACATAGCTTTTGTGCACACAATTATCCCTAAACTTCTTCTCCTCCTTTTCTTGGTAAAACCGATCGTCCAACACCCCTAAGGGTTGTGGGTCGATTTTTGTTCATCCAAAACAACTCTTGTGTAGTTTCTTGCAAAACCTTAATACGGTTTAATTTGTGTGTACAAGAACGAGGTAACAACACACCATTGTTGTTATCAAGAGATCGTTAAACAAAATAGTAAGGGGTTTAACATAGATCTACATAAACCCTAATTAGGGTTCATCACTTGTTCAATCCTCAATCAAGAATCGCGTTTGGTACGTTTTCTATTTAAGTTTAGTTAACAATTTATATGTTATGCTTGATCCTTTGCTTCCGCTATATGTGCTACTTTGTATTACTTATTTATATGATAGTCATGATACATAAATTCTAACAGTGGCATCACGAGCCATGTATAACATGTAATTGTTTATTAAAACCAATAAAAAATGTATCTTTGATTGTTTTAGATAACATGTTATGTTTTTCTAGGGTTTTCTTTAAATTTTTATGAAAATTTTTTCAAACCCTAACCCTAATTTATGGGGGGGGTCGATTTATACAATTTGCCCTAATTAGGGTTTTGTGTTTTAATTAATTAATTGTTAATTGATTAGAAACCCTAGGTTTGTAACATGTTTATGTGTACAACTTGGAAATTGGTTTGCATGAATCCATGACGAAACATGCATGTTAGTCATGGATTATTATTTATTATGTTTTATGTGCAAGTATGTGATCCACAACGTAGTAATTAGATAGATCTAGAATTGGGGAAGACTCCAATTATAATTAAAATCAATTTCTTATGTGGTGTATTAATTAACCTAAGCTTACGCAATCGTTTTAGACGATGTATGTGGCTCACTTGTGCAAAGTGAAAGTTTTGGTTAATTATGCACTTGATAACCTAGAATTGTTTTGATTAGGGTTTAATCTAATTAAGCTTGCATGCGGCTATGTGTTTTCACCTTGTTTATTTATTAGCTGATTGTATTGTTTTCTTTTAAATTACTTGTTAGTTGTTATGTGTTTATTTATTGTAAGCAATAACAAGGGTAGTTTTCAAAAGAAAAATTAAATTGGACTAATAATGGTGAAACATTGTTTTGAGTTTTCATAAACTTTTAATTGGTTGAGGTGACTGTTCTTTAACGTTTTCAAGGCTCAATGGCATACTATAAGGTGAGGCATAAGTTTGGTTTCGCATTAAATTGTGGCCTTAGAGAGACTCCATTCTGTCTCTACGCTCGCTTGTATGTCATCTTGGATTCCTTTTAGATCGAAGCCTCTTAGTGCAATGTTGTAATTCGCTCAACGCACCAATTAAAACTTTGATGATACTCACTTTAATGAATTGGATTAGAAAAATTGTTTTGTAAAATTTATGTCATAAAGATGAGTGCATGCATCTTTATACATGTTTTTGACACATCAAAAACTAAATACCCTAAAATTTAAGTCACATGCCATCTAACGATAAAGGACACTTGGAATTTTTCTTTGGTATGCGTGAGACCTAGGCCAAAGATTAAGGACAAGGCAAATTTCCGAGTGTGCGTGAGACCACACATGGTTAATTTGCAGTCTCTAAGTTAGTCGACTTAAGTAAGTTGATGCGTGAGACCTAGAGCTTACGGCATGAGATGGGATAAAACATGCTTACACGGCAAGTTGATGAATCAACTTGAAGTAAATCCCATAATTTTCTAGGAATTGGAAAAATTGTTTGCCAATTATTGTTCGACAGATTACCATCTTTTATAATGATTTACTATATGGCAGATCAACTGACGTAGTAAAATTATGAAAAGTTGGATCCTAGATTTTCAAGAAACTAAGATGGTTATATGAATATTTCCATGGGTATTATGTTTACTTGAAAATATTTTCTTATCGAAAATACTAATGTTTGAACTTTTTCTGTAGAAATGGCTCAACCCGATAACTCCGTGTTTGCTGCTTTCAAGAGTCATCTTGAAAGGGCCAAATTGACTGGAAAGAATTTCAATGATTGGTACCGTTCGCTTAGAATTGTCTTGAAAGCAACCGGTAAACTCGATTATTTGAATACCCGTTGCCCTGTTGAACCTACTGGTCCTACAGCGACCGAGCAGGTTAAGGCTGAATGGAGAGTCACACTTGGTAAATACAATGAAGTCGGTTGTTTGATGCTTCAAAGTATGGAACCGGTAATGCAAAAGAAGTTTGAGCATTATTTCCCGTATGACATAATTAGCGAGCTTAGGCAGCGCTATGAAAAAACTCCAGCAGTTGAATTGTACGAGTCTTTGGACAAACTACATTGCTGCAAGCATGCTGATGGAAAACCAGTTGAAGATTATGTAAATGAGATGAGGGAATTCTTCGATCAACTTTACAGAATCGGATTTGGTTACCCCGACAATGTTCAAGTTCACTTGATCAACAGATCCCTTAACAAGGACTTTGCTGGTTTTGTGCAAAATTGGAACATGCACTGCTCGGGGAAGACAGTCTCTGAATTACTCGCACTGCTTGTTGATTATGAGAGACATCTACCATCAAAGGGCAAGGCTCCTACCCCACAAGTGTTGGCAATTCAAGGGGGTAGAATCCAGAAGAAATCGCATGTGAACAAGGGTAAGGGTAAGGCTGACAAAAGCAAGCAGGTTCTGGCTTATCAACCTAATCCAAAGGTGAATCAAAACCAACCCAAGAAGCCTAAGGTGAATCCTCCTACGAAGAAGGATCAGGCGTGTCACTTCTGTCATCAACCGGGGCACTGGAAACGCAATTGTGCGCTCTACATAGATGACTTGCGACAAAAGAAGCAGCAAAGTGAGGCTGGCCAAGCCAGTACTTCAGGTGCGTTCTTTATGATTGAATTATTTTCTTTATCTCATAAACTGAATTCATGGGTATATGATACGGGCTGTGGAATTCATATCTGCAATACTTTGCAGGGGTTTAGAGAGGAGAGGAAGCTTGCCTATGGGGAACAATTCTTGCACGTTGGTAATGGAGCGCCTGCAAGAGTTGAAGCTATAGGAACATTTAATTTAGTGTTACCTTCGGGTCTCGTACTATCTTTAAATAATTGTCATTATGCACCGTCAATTGTTAGAGGTGTCATTTCCTTTTCATGTTTGTTGGATCTTGGATTTCATCATACTATTTCAAGCAATGCAATTTCAGTTTCTTTAAATGGTGTTTTTTATTTTAACGCAATTGCTGTGAATGGTATCTTTGAATTGGACATGAATGATAATGATAATGCTTTCAATAATAATTCAGTCTATAGCATCAACCATAAGAGAATCAAGAAAGGTCAGGATTCTTCTTATCTTTGGCATTGTCGACTTGCTCACATTGGCAAGACTCGCATGGAAAAGCTGCAACGCGATGGGCTTTTAGAAAAGATCAATGATGAATCATTTGATAAATGCGAATCTTGTATTGCGGGCAAGATGACAAAGAAACCCTTTAAAAATAGGATTGAAAGGGCTTCTGATCTACTTGGTCTTATTCATACAGATGTATGTGGACCACTTAGACATGTGTCAAGGAGGGGTGCTAGCTACTTCTTAACATTTACGGATGATTATAGTCGTTATGGTTATGTTTATTTACTTAAACATAAACATGAGGTCTTTGAAACATTCAAAGTGTTTAAAGCAGAAGTAGAGTTGCAACTCGGAAAGAAGATTAAAGCTCTTCGATCCGATAGAGGTGGTGAATACCTGAGTCAAGAGTTTATAGATTATCTAGCTAAGGAAGGAATTGTCCAGCACCTTACTTCTCCATATACTCCACAACAAAATGGTGTATCTGAGAGAAGAAATCGTACATTGCAAGATATGATACGATCTATGTTTAATCTAACAACTCTTCCCTTCTCGTTTTGGGATTATGCTTTAGAGTCTGCTGTTCGCATTCTCAATATGGTTCCCACAAAGAAGGTAGATAAGACACCATATGAGTTATGGACCGGTAAAGTGCCTAACTTGTCTTATCTAAAGGTCTGGGGCTGCGAGGCGTATGTTAAACGTGACTCTGCTGATAAGCTCCAACAAAGATCTGTTAAATGCATCTTTGTAGGATACCCAAAGGAAACGATGGGTTACTACTTTTATTATCCTCCTGAAAACAAAGTGTTTGTTGCAAGGTATGGTGATTTCTTGGAAAAGGAACTCATATCTCAAGAATTCAGTGGGAGAGAGTATGATCTGGAAGACGATCATGTTGATGCATTACCTTCTGAAAACACTAGTCAACTTCCTGAAGAACCAGATAGTCTGGGTCCTCCACCAGAAGTTGAGGTGGTTCCTATCCGTAGATCCGAAAGGACTATAAAAGCACCTGATCGACTATGTCTTAATGTAGAGTGCGATCAGTCTATACTAGGGGATCTTAATGAACCTACTAGTTATAAGGCTGCCATGAAAAGTCCTGAAAAGGCTAAATGGCAGGTTGCTATGGATGGGGAAATGCAATCCATGCATGATAACGAAGTTTGGACTGAAGTAGACCTTCCTCCTGGTGCCAAGGTAGTTGGGAGTAAATGGCTCTACAAGTTAAAGACTGATATGGATGGCATTGTACACACCTATAAGGCCCGTTTGGTAGCTCAAGGGTTTACTCAAACGTTTGGTATTGACTACGAAGAAACTTTTTCTCCCGTAGCCGATATTAGGGCCATTAGGATTCTTATAGCCATAGCTGCATACTATGACTATGAGATTTGGCAAATGGATGTCAAAACCGCCTTCTTAAATGGTCGCCTAGATGAAGACATCTATATGGCGCAGCCTGAGGGGTATGTCAATCCAGAATTCCCAAACCGTGTATGCAAGCTTCAAAGATCCATTTATGGATTGAAGCAAGCATCACGGCAATGGAATAAAAGATTTGATGAGGAAATCAAAAGATTTGGATTTGCTCAAAATCTTGATGAGCCATGTGTATACCACAAAGCTAGTGGGAGTAATGTAATTTTCCTTATTTTATATGTCGATGACATATTGATCATGGGGAAAGACATTCCAAGTTTGCAGCAAGTCAAGGCATATCTTGGAAAGTGTTTTTCTATGAAAGATTTAGGGGAAGCTGCATTTATTCTGGGAATTAAGATATATCGAGATAGATCTCAGCGATTGATTGGATTAAGCCAAAGTGCTTACATTGATAAAATATTGAAGAGATTCAATATGCAAAATTCCAAAAAGGGATATTTGCCAATGCAAGAACACCATGGCTTGAGTAGCAAATTATGTGCTTCTACACCTGCAGAGGTGAATCGCATGAAGAAGGTTCCTTATGCTTCGGCAGTAGGATCTATAATGTATGCGGTGAAAAGCACAAGGCCTGATGTGGCATTTGCTCAAAACTTAACCAGTCGATATCAGCAAAATCCAGGTGAAGCTCACTGGACTGCTGTGAAGAATATTCTTAAGTACCTTAGGGCTACTAAAGATGTATTCTTAGTTTATGGGGGTAATCCAGATCCAAAGGCAGAACTTGATGTTACAGGTTACTGTGATGCATCCTGGCAAGGTGATAAAGATGATACGAAGTCTCAGACGGGATATGTCTTTGTTATTAATGGAGGAGCTGTGGATTGGAGGAGCAAGAAGCAGAGTATATTGGCTATGTCTGCAACAGAAAGTGAGTATGTGGCTGCTTCTGAAGCTGCAATGGAAGCTGTTTGGATTAGGAAGTTTATTTCGGGACTTGGAGTTATGCCCTCAATACAACGACCTATAAAAATGTATTGCGACAATTCTGCTGCAATCACATTTGCCCACGAGCCTGGACTCATGAGGGGCACCAGACATTTCCCGATCAAGTATCACTACGTGCGAGAGCAAGTGGCGATTGGAGAGATCGAGTTACTCAAAGTTCACACAGATGATAACTTAGCTGACCAATTGACGAAATCTTTACCTGGCACTAAGCTTTACACGCTTGCTGAAGGTATAGGTCTTCGTAAAGCTGATAGTTTCATGCCCATTTGTGATTAGTATTTGGATAAAAGGATGTAATGTACGATTATTAATTTCCAATGAAATAAAGAATGGTTTGTTTATTTACATTGCTTTAATAATATATATCCTTGTTTTTGCATGTTTATATCCATGAATAATTTATTATTCTAAACATGTCCATTGTTGGTTTATAATATGGGAATATTATAAAGGGAAGACAATTAGGTATTCAATGAATTGGATATTGGACTTATCCCAAACTAAATGATTTGACTTGTCTTAAGTAAATCATAATTAGTTATCCTCAGACTTGAGATGCCAGATAAGTGTCATGAATGTAGTGCATTTCTGTGGAGCAATCTACCGCTATCCGTAACTGGTAGTTATAAGGGTTGTTTTCAGAAGTGTTGCAAAGTTCATGGGTTAGTCTCGTAGTCAAGATAGAATTTGTTCCTTCAAATTTGTTTTGAAGTTTAATACTATGGGCCACTCGTAAGATTGACAAAATGTTTGCGTGGCCACGCCCAAATATGTTTTGGTAATTTTGTTCAATTATTTATATACGAGAAACTGAATATTAATAAAGATGTATTTCTTTATTGATCAGAGTATTAGAAACAAAAGGATAATAATAACGATGAATCGTTAAGGGTTTTCCAGGAAACTCAGCTCGGTTTGAACTAGGGGTATTGGAGTGTTGCAAGACGCCGACCAATATCATTTTACTATTAATACAATAACCAAGTGGTAGCTGTTGGAAATGTGGTTATCGTTTAATATGTAAATGTCTAGAATCGAACGCGAGACCTCGGGATTGCACACGATACAAATGAGTATTAAGGAAAAATAATAAATGTATATTTATATTTATTATTAGACACAAGTACTTAACGAACGTTAGTGTTTACCGTTAAATGACTAACGACCGTTAGACGAAAATAAGGAAAGAAGTGTTTATGTAAAATTAGGAAACAAGAGAAGTTCTAGAATCCCCTAGGGGATCTAGATTCGGCCGACCAAGGGGGGGAGGGGTTCCAAACCCTAACTTGTTCCCTACTCTTCCTAATTAGTATATAAACAAACCTAGGGTCATTGTTTTCACATAGCTTTTGTGCACACAATTATCCCTAAACTTCTTCTCCTCCTTTTCTTGGTAAAACCGATCGTCCAACACCCCTAAGGGTTGTGGGTCGATTTTTGTTCATCCAAAACAACTCTTGTGTAGTTTCTTGCAAAACCTTAATACGGTTTAATTTGTGTGTACAAGAACGAGGTAACAACACACCATTGTTGTTATCAAGAGATCGTTAAACAAAATAGTAAGGGGTTTAACATAGATCTACATAAACCCTAATTAGGGTTCATCACTTGTTCAATCCTCAATCAAGAATCGCGTTTGGTACGTTTTCTATTTAAGTTTAGTTAACAATTTATATGTTATGCTTGATCCTTTGCTTCCGCTATATGTGCTACTTTGTATTACTTATTTATATGATAGTCATGATACATAAATTCTAACAATCTCTTTAATTCATCATGTTATATTTTTTGAATTTAATGGTAAATATGGTTGCTGATTTACGGAAAGAGGGTGGTACCTCAATCCAGTAAATTTATTAATCACAAAATATTTAGTGAGAGACTCCCATTTCCTCTTACTGTAACGGGAAAGACCCGAAGACCATCACAAAGTTAAGAAAACTAATTAAATAAACAAACCTATGGTCTTAATGCAAATATATATACTTTGTAATATGTCAGTGCAGTTTTACGAGGATTTTTGATTAAGTTGGTTAACGTTAAAAAGAAAATATTCTAACAAGCTCTCGTAAAGCATAATAGATAGAGGTAATTCTCCTGGGCGAACATTGGTAATGAACCTATCTATACCACCAGACCTTGATACTTCTATTTGGATGACATTGAATTGCACTAATATGGCTTGTTGTTTCTCCAATGAATAAAATTGAAATGTGATGAGGTATGTTCTCCTCCGGACACTTGGGAGGAAATAATCACAATTAGTCCTTGATATGTCTAAGATAAATTCACTCAATGACTATCGTGTTTGCTCAAGAAGCATAGCAACGGAGCAGTGCTTGCTCATGAAACATAGCAATGGAGCAGGACCTGCATCGGAGTTAGTACACTGACCATCAGAGCTAGTACACTGGCAACTGACATACATAGTACGATGACGTGGAATAGCGCAGAGCCACAGACGCTTCGTCCACAAACTAACATGGAGACAACTTTGACCCCGAAGACCAAGCCTGGTGCTTATCAGCGCTTCAAGCGCTGCACCTAGAAGACAACTTAGCTTCCACAAAGGGATTTGTCATAGAGCTAATCACAGGTAGTATAAAAGGAAGTGTTCACACACATGAACAGGGATCCTTTTTACATACACACACTCCGATACAACTTTCTCCCTACTATACTCTTACTCTTGCTCTTCGCTCCTTACTTGCCTCTTATTACTCACTTATACCAATTACTTACTCTCACGCCGGAGTTGGTCTCGGACTAAAAACTCGAGGCGAGCTAACGGTGTTCTCTCTTATTTCAGCCTGCAAGACGAAGGAACTACCGCGGAGTCTCCTGAAGCTTAGGGTTGAAGAGCATCTACGGAAATTTGCTCAAACAAAATGCATTGTAGCTTTGTAGATGTATAAATTAACTACCATATGACACGACTATGGAGTTATGGAATAATCATGGAAAAACGACTTGCTTTCTAGATATGACAAGCGGTGCGGAACCTCCAACTCTTGCCTCCTATTCCCTCAATCCGTTTAAAGATGAAACTTGAAAATAGGAAGGTACCACGTCATGTGAGCAAACAAGCTTTTGGATTGATCACTAGTCCACGTTAGGTGTTAGTCTTAGACATAGCTTCCCTAGGCTGTATGCCCTTGAGCTTGAAAATGACTGTCTTTTATGTGATCGTTGGAAGATTGTGAACGGGATTTGGCAGGGTAGTCTGCTTGGGAGATTTGCTTGGATGGTCCGAATCTGATCTTGACTCGCTCTTCAACAAACTGCTTTAGTTGGCCCTTTCATTGCATTCCGGAAAAAGCGTATTGCCTGGGACTTGAGAATGCCCAGCCATTAGTCAGGCAGGGTAAGGTTTTAAGCTGGACTTTAGGTGCCTGAGCAGAATCAAGACTTGGAGGGTAAGTTTCACGCTGAAAAGGTCTTACTGATTTAGCTGGCAATCTAAGGTTGGCTAGCAGAATCAAACTTGGAGGGTGCAGTCTCTGTTGGGCATGCTTTGATGAATCCTTGTATGAGCGTTTCTTTATTTGCTTGATTTTATTTTGTTTTTTTGTATTTTTTTTTTTTTTGTTACTTGTTTCAGGCTCCTCCTTGTAGCCTCTTGGTGTTTTGTTGCCTTTTGGCTTGGTGTTTCGGTGTGTTTAATAAAATTGCCTTTCGAAAAAAAGGAAGATACCAACGCACTTTTCACCCTTGAAACATTCATTTTTTTACTGCTCATGTGAGATCAAGAACATGTTGCCAAAACAATCTCACTTGAGTTTCTTAGACTTGGATAATGTCTAAATCGTATTTTCTCGGTCACAAACTAAACGCACACATTTATATTTTGATTTGACCCAAAATAATTTTTTTAGGATACAATGATTGTACATATTTTAATCTGTGTGTATTCTTAAAGTAAAATTTTAATTTGAAACATGTTAGTGCTTTGTTGTGATCTTGCCTACCATGGAATTTTTAGACATATGTCCAAAACGTCATGAATTCCATGCTAGGATCCTCATTGTTACATTTGTTTGGGCTCTTCGTTTCTAGTCATAACTTTGATAATATTCTTACGACTATATTGTTACGCATTGTATATTTCTAGTTTTTAAAGCATCTATAGAAGTTAATTTAATATCTTCAATATATGTTATTTACCTGACAAAGCTTGTCAAAGACTTTTGAAAGTTAAGTAGTTGATGAGGCTTGCTTTTGTACATTGGATAAAAAGATTCCTTGATCCACCTTGGGTAACAAGTCAAACAATATCTTCAAAGTTTATCAAATTTTCGGCAATTTTACTAGCTAGCTTCTGTTGGCCTATTGGTGATGACGCCTTGATTTTGACTCTTCTTATGAACACCTAGGTAATCATGTGTGTTGTAATAAATATATGTTAGTAAAAACCAACTTCTAATTTAGCAAAACACTTATAATTAGAAATAAGTGTTTTGATATTTGTAGCCTTAATTGTTACATTTAAAAGTTAAAAACATGCAATAATTATGATAAATTTAGGGTGTGTGTGTCAAAAATAGCAGTAACAGTGAGCTGTTGCAGTGAGCAATAAATGTATTTTTTAGTAAAAAAATGTTTGATAACGTAGCTGTAGTTGTAAGTATAATATGTAAAGTAGTTCTCAAATGCTACTTCATGGAACGTTGAAAAATGAACATTTCAAGAAACTAGATAGGGGGAATGTCATATGTGTCGTTTCAAAGTCTTAAAATTGCGTATATATCCATCCTAAACTTATAATTGCGTATATATCCTTTAAAACCTTAAATATGACATATATATACAATTAAATATTTTATACATTTTTTAAACACAAAAATTCATGATAATTAGATTTTAAACATAAAATGCCTAGTCTACCCTTGTTCTAGAAAGTATAATCAAGCGTAGCAGTTTATATTAGTAAAATTCAAGGCTCTAGGTCTTTACACACCATGTGTTTGGTCTTTACACACCATCATGTGTTCTCAATCGTTGGTGCAGGTAAAGAGACAATAACAACAATCATTTCCATCACTCTCACTTCACGGATCATGGAGGGGGAAAAAAAAAGTGCGGATCATGGAGGGAAAAAATGGAAAAAATGAGTAGGGTTTGACACAGCCATGAAATTTCACTATATTATTACAAAGTAAATTGTTTTCATGGCTTGTTTTGGCAAACAGTGCATAACCCAGTCGAGTGATTGTACCAAAATGCAACTTCCTTTAACCTTTTTTCAGATGTACCAATGTAGTTTCATTATTACCATATATAATGTTACTATTACTCTGTGTAAAAATGTTTTATTAAGTGGTAAAAAATCAAAAGCATGGCATATTTGTTGTGCAGTTTTCTCTAGTTAATTGCTTTTACATGTTATAGTGTTTGTATTTTGCAATAAACCGCTACGTACCCAAAAAGCGCAAGACAGAATTGACAGATGATGAGCGCAACTACAACTGCTGAATTTTGGTTTTTGTTCTTATAAAATGGTTCTGATTTTAATCCTCTCATTTTAGGACTTTATCACCGTAAGTTATTTGTACATATAGGAAATATAAGTTTATTTGATGGAAATGAATACTTCAAGACGAAGTATTTCATACTTTCATACAGGAAATATAAGTTTATTTGATGGAAATGATATTGTGTGGAGGTAGTTCTTCAAATATAGTAGGACCCAAAAAAAAATGAGGGAAAGAAATTTTGGGAGGGAAAGACTTGGTGGAAGTAAATTTTGGGAGGGAAAGAAAAAGAGTTTAGGGTGCAGCAAAGAATGGGCGGCAAATTTGGAGCTTCTTTCTTTTATACTGTTGCAAATTTACAATTTCATAAAAACTTACTTTAATAGCCATCATGTGGATTTAGATTGTAAGAAAAAAGAGCATTAAGTAATAC
This sequence comes from Artemisia annua, assembly GCA_014162995.1. NCBI lineage: Eukaryota > Viridiplantae > Streptophyta > Magnoliopsida > Asterales > Asteraceae > Artemisia > Artemisia annua. The sequence continues at coordinate 304,370 of LBNU01024863.1, read as the reverse complement.
TTATGTTTGAAATGTATGAATAATATTTGATTAGCGTAGGTAGTATATAAAAACAAACACATATATAAACATGAACTAAATGATTTTCATTAACTTTTTCAATCACGAAAGTAATATAAAATTACATCAAGTTAGATCATAATGTTCAGGTTCACGACGATAATACTCGCGAAAATCATCCTGACGACTCGCATATTTCTCTCCCCATCCAGATGCAACATTATTTCTGTATGTGATCCAAAGTGGATGAGTTATCGGTAAAGGAAAACTATCCCATAATGCAACTCTGATATAATGATTGCCATGCACGTGGGCAATCACAATAATCTCATTTGAGTCTGATTGCGGTGGACTGGACCAAAGAGGAAAACTCGTAGTGGAATTAACCTCCATCGTTGGATAAACCTACAACAACTTTGTTATACGTTGAAGCAATTACCAATCCTGTGTTTTGCATTTCCATCCATGGTCCCTCAGAGCTCACGATTCTATACATTTTGTTATAACCTCTAATTCCAAATATGCACCTGTATTGTTCTTGGTGAGACTCTAAATGACGCACCAAATCCGACCGAATTATAGGCCAATCATCTTCAGTGAGACCAAGACCGAGAGCGACGGATCTAAATCCACAGTTTCCATCTGGTTCGACATCTTGTAGACTTGTGTTCGAGATATAAGGATGGAAAACTTTTGGAATTTGTCTACTAAGATTTTTAAACTGATCTTCGGAAGCTGGCGGTTCTTCATTTAGGTCCGGGATTAAGTTATGCGTCCGGCCTCCTTGAGAGTTTGAAGATGAACCATGTCTTTTAGGTTGCATATTCGGATCTATCTCGAAAAACTTGCATGAAAATGAACCGCGCTTCTTTTTTTGTTGCTTGTTGTTCGTGTAAGAACTCTGTCTGGCCGGTTCGGCGTTCAAATCAATCCCAAACAACCTCGTTGACCGCGGGTGTTTTTCCGTTGTTGCTTGTTTTTTGTTGATTGTTGTTGCTTGTTTTTGTTGCTTTTTTTGTTGCTGTTGTTTTTTCAAGCTCGGCCGTCCGCGGGTGTTTTTTCTTGACCTTGGGCGGTTTAATGGTCGTTTTGCTTGGGTTGAATATGTCAACCAACTTTCTTAAGACACTTCTTTTTCCAGCATCAGTCTGATTGTTGAAGTGTTCTTTCACATGGTTTAATTCAGCATCGCAACAAATATTGTCACTTTGCAAAGATGTTACCGGTGAAAGATCTAGTGTTCTCCAAAAGATATCTATTGAATCTAAAGGAATACATTCACCTGCATACATTTTTTCTTAGATGTTGAAAAATAAATAATTCAAAATATGAATCAATTAGGAGTAATTGTATATACGGACCTGAAGTCATGTACAATGAAAGTCTGCAATCACACGGTAACCCACAACTGTTATATAATTGACAACCACAAGTTGACACATCAGTGGGGTCCCTCCATACACAGCTAACACATCAGTGGCCATATATGACCTCCCAGCTACAAACCCCCTACGAATCATCTCCTCCCAGTGAGCGTAAGCCCAACACCTCAGCTCATATAGATCTCTCTTGAGGCGCTCATTAGTCATACGGTCGAACATGCGAGATAACTTAAGATCTTCCAACTGATTCTTCAACCTTTTATTCTCAGCCCTTACACCCTCATCGTCCCACTCTCTCGAGGGCTCAGAATCGAAAGAAGTGTCCGATAAAGGAGGTGGTGGATAAGGCGAACCCGGTGCCTCATATGGATAAATCAGCTCATCTTCTTCTTCTTGCTCATCTTCCATTGGATCTTCTTCATCATCTTCCATTGGATCTTCTTCTTCTTCTTCGATCTCTAGAATATCTACCGCGTGATCAGGAGGAAGTGGAAGTGCCATGACAAATCTGAAAAATCATAGTGAAAAAAAAAATTATCATGAAAAAATAATATTTTGTGTAAATAAGTGAACAAATAGTGATGCTTTATAAATAAGCAAGATGATCGATAATTATTTACATGTACGAGGGAGAAATATGAAGCTCGGAATTAGGCGCGCATGGATTTCATTGACAAAAAAATTAAGAAACATTACCTTTTATTTTATAAACGTATTTGCTATCACAATTTACAGAAAAACAATTCTAAAATCAACGGCGAGGTGTAAAAACGATTTCGGTTGCGATTAATATTTTTCACGAATAAAAACGAGTAAACCCGGGAGAGATTTTTAGAATAACATCGTAAGTCCTTGCACCGAGCCCCGATTGATAAATAAAACACTACACCATGGGAGATTACACCATGGGACCCTAACAAAAATGAAGTTTTACTACTATGGTCAAGGTTTCATGATGCTACGTATGAGTCATAGAAAATGAAATTAACTTTTCTTTCTACAATGTGTTCGGCATAACCTTACACAAGTATGTTAAAACTATTTTTTTAATACAAGTAAAACTATTATATATCAGAGACGAAATCACAACACAAAGTTATCATATGCATATAAAGAAAAATAAAAAAAGGACTACATAATTTGTAAAGAACATGTATGTTACCTGATAAGTGCAAAAGTTAAATTAAGAAACACGTCTTTTACTCAAAGTTAACCTCATGTATTTTGAAACACGCCTTTTATTCAAAGTTAACCCCACTTGATGAATTTGCTAAGTTTTATATTGTTTGTAAGATTTTATTTGATTGTGATTGATTTGAGTTGTAAATCATACTCATATATATATATAAAGAATTATTCAAAAGGGTTAGCTATACGTCACATCAAATATTTATTGCAAAATAGACTAAACACTGTCAAATATTTATTGTATGAAAGGTGAAAACTCAATATGTCAAACAGTGCACTGTCATATACAATATTTATTGTAAGAAAGCTCAAAACTTCATATGTCAATATTAATTACAAAAAGGCTGAAAACTTTACATGACTTTAAAAGGTTAAGATGTTGACAACAAAGACACTTCATCAGTACATAGCAGTGTTTTTAAATGGGTTCGAATTAAAAGGTGATAGAGTAACTTCAACCAACAAGATATTTAGGTGATAGAGTAACTTCAACCAACAAGGCATCTTGAAT
>LBNU01024863.1:265729-296345 GCA_014162995.1 Artemisia annua | reverse complement strand
AGATTAAAAGTTTTAAAATTTTCATTTTACACCCCTGTAGTTTAGAACTTGTCATTTTTAGTCCCTGTAGTTTGCTTAATTACATTTTGTGTTACATATTTGTCATATCTGTTATTGTGCATTTTCATTTTCAACTCCAAGCAATCAGTAGTGTAAAAATCAATCCAATTCTTAATCTGGTTACTTTTCCGGATCACTCTTCCCAAAAACGTTTTTCCAAATACAATTTCAACCTCGTTGGGACTTTAACGACCCGGGGAAACACTGTACTCTCCAGGATTTCATTGTGTTGTGCTCTAGACTTTCAGGGTTTCTTTGTTACGGTTAGCCATTCACAAGTGGCTAGCTTGTGTGACAAACCTGTTGGTTCGGAGACGAATCAATAGGCAATGAACTTTGAAAAATTTCCTATCTTAGGTAATTGACTCTCGAAAATACTAAGTTAGACAACCAAACTTTGTGCAACCTGCAAAGTTAGGTAATATGACCTTTGACTACGTTTGACTGATAGCAAAGAGGGGTTTTAGTCTTTTCACTATATTTTTCCATGAAAAATGTAAGAGTTAGGAGTATTTTTGTCTTTTCGTTATATTATATTAAACAAAACCAGAAGGGCCACCACCACCACTCCAGCCACCACCACCACCGCTCCGGCCACCACCACCATTTTTCTTGTAAAACTGTGATTGGTTTTTACAAACCCAGATTCCGTCAAACTTTTTCCGGCCAACACCATATTCCGACGGTGTGTTACTCAGAATGCAAAGTAATATTTAAGCATCCGTGATAAACTTGATTTGGCATTTAGCTGAAGATAAAATATGATGCTGAATTATTCTCATATATAAATATAACTATCACTCTTTTTCCATTCCTCTTACTGATTTCAAGTAAACAACCAATAAGTTTGATTCTTAAAAAGTCAAATTTGGACTTGTATAACTAAGGCCTATTTACATGTGCGTTTAAACTAACAGCGTGAGTAGTAATCACAATAGTAATTTTCTAAATGAACATCCATAGCATTTTGAGTGTTTGGGTAATTCTAATTCTATTATTATATTGGAAGAAAGCGAACATTTCTGGGATAACAATAATCTTACTAGGAATACTTACAAATCTATAGCTTTAAACCACTATACTCTAATTGTGGCAGTGATTCTTCGAGTCACAATAGTAACTTTCTAAATGCACATCCAAACACCCCCATTCATAGCCTATCACTAGCTTTAAGCAATCGAAACTATAATTGAAATGGAGTCACCATTGTAACTTTCTAAAGCCACATTCAAACTCCACAAATTCTTAATGCATGCCGGCATAGACCATCAATTATCACTTTCACACGGATTAGTCGTGTACGGGGTGTGGTGGTCACGGTGGTGTGTTGTTTTGGTAGTCGTGGTCGGCGGTGACAGCTCCGCATTCGAGAGTAAATTAACAAGATGAAGTTTTTGTTGATGTGAGGGGAGAAGAAATAAGAAAAAGGACAAAAAATATAAATAAAAAAGATGAAGTTTGGTACGATGGTACAATGGTTACCGGCTACAACCGGTTACCAATTGCGACACCTGGCATAATTACCTAACATTGAACGAAGTATAAAGATTTGTTACCTAACTTAGTATTTTCGAGAGTCAATTACCTAACATAGGAAATTTTTCAAAGTTCATTACCTATATGTGTAAATAACCTTTTAGTTTATAAAAACAAGCATTAGGTTTGGACCAATCAATTCAAGATCAATTCAAGGTTCATAAAGTTGGATTAACAACCTTAAACACAAAAATAGTTTCTTGTTTAATCAAATACTCTTAATAAATGGTCAATACAAAAGGTAACCTAATCATAGACAGCAAGGTTACAATTGATCATAAACTACTAAAACTTTCGACCAATTAGGCGTTTACAACCAATCCGATTTGATTAACAAAAAGTATTCTCATTACAATTATACCTTCGTTCCTTTGTTTAGTCAAGAATAGTTATGGTGAAAAACAATCATTCATAGACAAATGATTATAACTAGTTGAATAATAACAACTCTTTCGGCCAATGATATTACACGCAACTAGTTAAACTTGGCTCAACAAATGTCACTATGAAACTTAAGTCTAATTGGGTTTTAGAATTGACTTGAAATTGAATTAAAACATGTTATCACAATCATAGACTAATCACTAAGTAATTAACATCATCTAAGCAAATGCAAAAGGTTACTAGCCACTCATAGCAAACATGAACATAAACTCAGAATATTGAACATTAGAAATCATGATTAAAGTCTTACAAATGTTTGGAATATGATTACAAATGAGTAGGAAATGATATCCTAGGTGTTGGTGTTGACTTCTTGAGAATTTGACCTCCGGATGTTGACTTTTTGGACCTCCAATGTATTCTGCACTTCTATGGACGAATTTGAGAACTTTGAGACTAGTAAAGAACTACTTGATGATTGCTTTGTTGTTGTATGTTGATGTTTTGAAAGTTGTGTGTTGAAATGAGTTTGCAAAGCCTCTATTTATACTACTCCACAAGCCTAGGATCATAAATGCAGCAACTTGGCCTCCAAGGTGAATAGAAGGACCTAGAATACCAGAAAGAATGGCCTAGAATCGGGTAGAATGAAGTAGAATGAAGTTTGCAAAACTTGTACGAGCTGGCCAACCGATCGGTTACGGGGCATGACCGATCGGTTGGATGGAACATCTAGGTCTAACCGGTCGGTTGGATTACAACCGATCGGTTAGAATGGACAATTTCATCTAACCGGTCGGTTAGAATTATGACCGACCGGTTGGAAGGGTTCTGACAGCTAAAACTTTATCTTTATCTTGGCTCTTCGTTCTTTGTCCAAACTTGATTATTTCTTGTCAACGAACTTTGGAATGATGAAAACTTGGATTCTTCTTTGTGAAATGCTTGAACGAATTGAATCTCGAGTTGGAAATGACAAATCCTTCATTTCTTTCACTTTTTCCTGTTTTTGGCTACAAATGCTTGCAAACACACTTTGATACGATTTAGTGACAAAAACAACCAAAAAACATACGAATAACGCCACTAAAAACATGCACAATTTGAGCGTTATCAAATCCCCCACACTTGAACTTTGCTTGCCCTCAAGCAAATCTAGAAATAAAATATCATCCACATGGTACTTCAAAGATGTTTTGGAAAAACGTGATGCAAATCTTCCAAGTACAAGTACAAGTTAGATTAATCATTTTGAGCTTAAATGGTTGAAACATTGAGATGTTTGACAATACCCAAATGATTTTCTTGCTAGATAAACATTACTAATCACCTCACGAAAAAGGAATAAGATATAATTCACTCTAAACACTCATTTTTGGGTGAAGTATAAGAGAAATCACACTCATTGCTCAATCATGATTTAAATATTACCATAGGCTTGTACAAGAAACATAACTACACCGTCAAGGCGTGAACACCAACTATTTATATCAAAGAGGGCTTTTATTCGGGTTTAAGGCTTGAAAAGGGTGAAAAGAAAAAAAAAACTTATGTGCAATAACCTTATGTAAAACACAATAGATCGCTGGCGCGAATTCTTGCATTACCAAACAACGATGGTCACTAAAGATAACCTTAGATCGCTGGCGCGTTGTCTAATTTCTCAAGAAATCGGATGGTCACTACATGCCATACACTTGATAATTTCACAAAGTCAAAAAGGTAGGGATAAGACATGGGATAAGTTTGGAGAGTGGAAATAGTTTTAAAGAATATACAAATTAGTCAAAGTCTACAATCCAATTGTTGCCAGCTATCTCGAACCACTATCATGTACTTCTTTAGAACTCCATACTTGAGCGAACCATACTTAACACTATAGCTCATTGGCTATTTTATTCAATATATACATTTTTTTAAATTAAAACATGAACATAAAATCACTTGTCATCATTCTACTTTGATGACTTATTCTCAACTTGCTTTGATCACTACTTCCGGAATTACTACTTTCTTTATACTTCATGATTTCCCGCATAACATCCATCTTGCCATATAGCTAGTAACCAACTAAGACTTGACTAATGGTAAGGCTAGGCTAAAAAGTGTAAAATCTTTTTGTATTTTTCTGGATTTAATCAAAAGAAAGATTGGCTCAGAAGGTGTAACTAGGGGTATCTAGCGTTAAAAATGAACGCTAACAAAAAGGGTTATAATGGTGGTTAACTAGTCAATGAAACTAGCTAAAAATTAAAAAGGAAAGGCTATTTAGGTTAAATCCTAAGATTGCCTCTTATCACATATGCATACTTATACCACACAAGAAATGTGATCTCACAACGGTCTCGAAATGATTTACAAGCACAAGTTCTAGAATAAATAAAATCACCGGCACACTCATAACAAAAGATTTAAGCATAAAAGAATGTATGCTATAAGAAATAGGCTCAAATCCTCACAATTTAGTGGAAAGGGTTACAACATGTGCTAGCTAATGTTATCGATCCCAGAATGGATTGCAATATTAATCGGGACACATCTCAAATTTCAAAAATTACCGTTTTAACCAGTGGGTGGATCCAGTTATTCTAATATATTATCCTAAAAGTGTGAAAACAACTAGATCACAAGGGCAACAAATTTAAAATTACACTCGAAATTTACGGATTATTCTTATTTACCTATTCACACCCACACTTAAGTTAAGCATTGTCCTCAATGTGATAAACGAACTTCGAAGTATGAAAAATAGGGAGATAAGAAAATGAACCGTATTTTCCTTTGTGATTCTTTATTCCATGTGTCCAAGTTTTTTCATCATTTCCTGTAATAATCATAAAACAAACAAACAAAAGACTATATGTTTTATTAAAATTAGTGACACCCCCACACTTAAGTTCAACCAAGTGGTTTAAACTTTGGGGTGTAATCACTTAAAATAAACTAAGAATGAAAAATAGCAAACACACGGGTTGCCTCCCGAGAAGCGCTTGTTTTATTAACGAGTCATCAGCCTGACTCAAACTTCGCAAGAACTACGTTGATGCGGTTTTGGACTTCCTTTTCGGATACTTTGGCACGAACAATATGTTTTCTACCATAATTCCTTCTCCAGTTTCATCTATATCTTCCAATGTAACTTTTTCCCATGCTCTAGGAAGAGCATTATAGACAAAACCTTGGTAATGTGCCCATGGCGTCATTTCTTGATGAGGTGCCATGAATGTGATAGTTTCGTATTCAGATTCGGGTGGATATTCAATAGAAATTTTGCTCATTTGCTCCTTATCATAGTACAATTTAATGCGGTGACCATTAACAATGAAACTTCCACCATGCTTGTCATAGAGTTCGACATATCCAGATGGAAATCCATGTTTCACTATATAAGGTCCCAACCATTTAGGTTTGAGTTTAGGAGCTTTGAACCTATATTTCATATTGAAAAGCAGAACTTTATCTCCAGCTTTGAATTCTTTTCTAATTCTAAGCTTTCGGTCATGATACGCTTTGGTTCTGGCTTTGTATAGCTTGGAGTTTTCGTAGGCTTGGAGTCTCAATTCATCGAGTTCTTGCAATTGCAAGAATCTTTTCTCTCCAGCTACTTTCAGATCGGGGTTACAGTTTTGTAATGCCCAGTAAGCACGATGTTCGATTTCGAACGGCAAATGACATGTTTTTCCATACAAGAGTCTGTATGGTGTTGTGCCAATTGGAGTTTTATAAGCCGTATGAAATGTCCATAGAGCGTCATCAAGTTTCCTCGACCAAACGGAAGGATTGTCTTTAACCGTTTTTTCGAGTATTGGTATGTGCTTAAACACATACCTTTTCTTGACCAAATTAAGACCGAAAAGACCAAAAACCCGCTAATAAATGCCAAATATATGTGTTTTTGTGTTTTTATACATGCAGGTAATAAAATATGAGAAAACGATAAAAACCGAGATAAAAGCACGAAAAACGAGCACGAGAATGGAAAAGAGTAAATATTCATAGCCGGGAAAGAAATCAAGCTCAAAATGACAAAACAAGTCCCTGGAAGGTTTAAAGTTTCAAGAATAGTCACCGAGCTAAGTTTGAAGAATTTTATAAGAATGGTCCCTGAACTTTAAAGAGTTGGCAAATTTGGTCCCTGGAAGAGATTTTTTAAGTCCTTGGAATATATTGTGAGAAGTTGGCAGCCTTAGTCCCTAAACTTTTAGAAAATACACAATTGGTCCTTGTTATTTCATAAACTATAAACCTATACAAAACCTTAAAATACCATAAACCCAACAATTCCCTTAACCCATAACCCAATCTCAACCACACCCTGGCCCATAATCATCCAAAGCCCATTCCCTAAACTAATTTTACCCAGCCCATAAAAACAAATCAAATTATAATAAAAAAAAACCCAAAACCCACGCGCCCCTTTCCCCCTTTTTACTGTATGTCTTCCCCACAACCATTCACCCCTGGTAAAACCCCATTTCTAGAACCTAGAAAACTCGTACCTACCTAGAACCTTCTGCCAAGCTATTTTATCCTGCCAACGTGGACGAATTGGAGCTTTCTCAGAACATCCCAGAAGAAATCAAGGTCTAGAAGCTAAGGAAGGATCAAGATAAAGAATTTTCTGGTAGGATTGATGTCGATGAAAGGATCATGAAGCTTCTAGCAAGAACTCCACCGCCATTCACAGGCTATAAATAGGACTCTTGCTCATGGTTTGTAATCGTGTAGAAATTAGTCATAAGCTCTTATTGTATTTCCAAGCTCTTTTGTAATCTTTTAATACTTTCTGTGTAATTCAGCTTTGTAGTTNATATATATATAATTTTTCTAGTAGCTAAAGGGTACAGAAGCTTTCCTAAGCTTACACATCCCTCCCTATAAGCTCACATAAGCCATCTTATGCTTATTGTGAGCTTGTATTGTCTGCCCAAGTTCATATCTCCATTTAGCCAATTCACAAGTAAGTTCCTCTCTTTTTTTTATTTCTGCATTGTATCCATATTTAGTTTAGTTAGTTCTATATTAGCTTAATACAGCTTTATGTAGCTTAATTTAGTTGGTTGTATGCTTGTATTGTGTTTTTAGCTATAGTTGCATAATCTCACTGCCTAGTTTAGGAATTCTGCAAGTAAGTGTTATCACTGTTCTCAGTCTAGTTTTCTTAGTCATTTAGCTTTAATATTAGTTAAGGAACAGTACTTGATCATTAGTTTGGTAGTGTTAAGTTAAAACTCTAAAAACTTAGTGAAACTGCTTATATAAGGGGTGTTTGGCTTAGGCTTTATTTTGAGGTCATAGTTGCTAATTCACTTGCATTTCTGTTCAGTTAACCTCCTTAGGTCATATTAGGCTAGGATAGATCATAAAAGTGCATACTTATAAGCAAAAAGTCAAAATTCCATCTAATCTTAAATCTGCTCAATATAACTAGTAACCTGTTAGACTTTTTAGATCAATTTTTAGCATTAGTGATTAGGTACAGGATTTTAAGGCTTAAACATTTGCATTAGTCATCATTTAGTAGAATTAGGCCATCAAAATCCATATTAGTCAAACCTATTGTGCAATTCAAAAAGTCAAACAAGGTTAAATTCTGGGTGAAGAACAGTAGTGACCAGGCACATTTAGGGTTAGATTTCTTGAGCTTGTAGTTGTAATTAGGCTGTGATATTGCACTTATGAGTAGTTTACCTAGCATTCTTTAGGTTTTAACAAGAATTAGTAAATTCCATAAACATTTGATAAGCAAAACTTACCTTAGAAGACTGTCCCATTTCTGATTCAGCAGCCTAAGCAGATTTCCTTAACTTTTCTAGGCTCAAATTAAGGTTCAATTAGGGTTCTAAAATTAGGGCTTTTGTGGTTTTAGGGTAATATCCTAGGTCTAGTTTATCTGTTTTCCATTAGTTTTAGAATTCCAGCTTATTTAGTGCTTAATAATTAGCCATCAAGTAGGGTGTTTAGTCTGTTTTCTGTGTAAACTACTTAAGTGCTTATTTGCTTATTATCTTGTGCTTTTCTGTGCTATTATTGCTTATTAGTGCTTAAATAGGTAGTATCTAGGTTCTGTATCAGTTTGGTTTGAATTGCTTAAGTTGTGCTTATTTAGTGCTTATTTTGCAACTGCTTATTGCTCTCATTCTACTTATTAGGGTTCTTAATTAAGTTAGCTTATTTTTCCTAGGTCCCTAGTTATATTTTAGAATTATCCTAAAAAAATCAGAATTTTCCAAGCTCTTTTACTATTTATTTTAATTAATTTTAGTTTTTAATCATTATTAAGTATTTTTAATTAATAATAATTAAATAAAAATAAAAAAAAAATTTAATTAGTTTTCTGTTTTAAAAATTAGTTTTTAGTTATTTTATAATTTTAGAAAAATAAATTTTACTTTTCCAAATTATTTTCTATTTATTCAGTACTTTTATTAATTAATAATAATTAATATTAGTTTTTAATTAATAATTAATAAAAAGCCTAAAAAAGTATAATTTTAAGTTTTAAAATTTAGTTTAAAGTATTTTAGGATTTTAAATATTAATTTTCACTTTTCTTAAAAATATTTTCCTTTTAGTTTAATTAAATTAGTTTTTAAGTAAAATTAAATAAATAAAAAGTTAATTAAAAAGTTTTAAATAAAAGTAAGATTTAAATTTACATTTTACCCCCTTAGGAATTTAGAATTTGTGTTTAGGATTTAGGATTTCCCTAGTTGACTTAGTTTTTCCCGAGAATAGCTCGGGAATTTAAGATTTGATCCCGTTTTACGCTCAGGTTTTTATTTCCGTGTTTTACGTGTTTTTCCGTGCTTTTATTTGCTTTTAATTGTAGAAATTTAGGGTTCCCTTAGCCTGCACGATTCATTTCTTGAATCACGAACACGAACCAACGAACCGAGTTTCAGCCTTCGTTGGGATTACGACCCGGGGATACATATTTACCGGTGCTATCCTCGGACGATATTGGTTGGTGTATTACACACACACCAAGTTTTTGGCGCCGCTGCCGGGGAAGGCTAAACGTGTCCGTCGTTTTCGTTTCGTTGATTTTCCTTCTCTGGAAGTTACTATTTTCGTATAATAATAAGTAGTTAGTTATCGAACACTTGTAGAAAGTGTTTTAGCATAATACACTCTAAAAAGGAACCTCACTTCTGCGGGAGTGTTGTAAACTGTGCCCAAATAACNTAATCAAACCGATTGTGCAATTCAAAAAGTCAAACAAGGTTAAATTCTGGGTGAAGAACAGTAGTGACCAGGCACATTTAGGGTTAGATTTCTTGAGCTTGTAGTTGTAATTAGGCTGTGATATTGCACTTAGGAGTAGTTTACCTAGCATTCTTTAGGTTTTAACAAGAATTAGTAAATTCCATAAACATTTGATAAGCAAAACTTACCTTAGAAGACTGTCCCATTTCTGGTTCAGCAGCCTACGCAGATTTCCTTAACTTTTCTAGGCTCAAATTAAGGTTCAATTAGGGTTCTAAAATTAGGGCTTTTGTGGTTTTAGGGTAATATCCTAGGTCTAGTTTATATGTTTTCCATTAGTTTTAGAATTCCAGCTTATTTAGTGCTTAATAATTAGCCATCAAGTAGGGTGTTTAGTCTGTTTTCTGTGTAAACTAGTTAAGTGCTTATTTGCTTATTATCTTGTGCTTTTCTGTGCTATTATTGCTTATTAGTGCTTAAATAGGTAGTATCTAGGTTCTGTATCAGTTTGGTTTGAATTGCTTAAGTTGTGCTTATTTAGTGCTTATTTTGCAACTGCTTATTGCTCTCATTCTGCTTATTAAGGTTCTTAATTAAGTTAGCTTATTTTTCCTAGGTCCCTAGTTATATTTTAGAATTATCCTAAAAAAATCAGAATTTTCCAAGCTCTTTTACTATTTATTTTAATTAATTTTAGTTTTTAATCATTATTAAGTATTTTTAATTAATAATAATTAAATAAAAATAAAAAAAAATAATAATAATTAGTTTTCTGTTTTAAAAAGTAGTTTTTAGTTATTTTATAATTTTAGAAAAATAAATTTTACTTTTCCAAATTATTTTCTATTTATTCAGTATTTTTATTAATTAATAATAATTAATATTAGTTTTTAATTAATAATTAATAAAAAGCCTAAAATAAGTATAATTTTAAGTTTTAAAATTTAGTTTAAAGTATTTTAGGATTTTAAAAATTAATTTTCACTTTTCTTAAAAATATTTTCCTTTTAGTTTAATTAAATTAGTTTTTAAGTAAAATTAAATAAATAAAAATTTAATTAAAAAGTTTTAAATAAAAGTAAGATTTAAATTTACATTTTACCCCCTTAGGAATTTAGAATTTGTGTTTAGGATTTAGGATTTCCCTAGTTGACTTAGTTTTTCCCGAGAATAGCTCGGGAATTTAAGATTTGATCCCGTTTTACGCTTAGGTTTTTATTTCCGTGTTTTACGTGTTTTTCCGTGCTTTTATTTGCTTTTAGTTGTAGAAATTTAGGGTTCCCTTAGCCTGCACGATTCATTTCTTGAATCACGAACACGAACCAACGAACCGAGTTTCAGCCTTCGTTGGGATTACGACCCGGGGATACATATTTACCGGTGCTATCCTCGGACGATATTGGTTGGTGTATTACACACACACCAAGTATTCTTTTCAATGCTCTATTAGTATTTTCGACTTGTCCACTGGTTTGTGGATGATATGCTGTAGCAAAACGATGATGAACTCCATATCGTTTCATGATTTTCTCCATTTGTTTATTACAACAATGGGTTCCTCTATCACTTATTAAAGCTTTAGGGATTCCATAGCGAGCAAAAAACTTTTTGAGAAAATTGACGACAACTCGTGCATCGTTAGTGGGTAAGGCTTCAGCTTCAGCCCATTTGGAAACATAATCGATTGCAACGAGAATATATTCGTATTTGTGGGATTTAGGAAATGGTCCCATAAAATCGATTCCCCAAATATCGAATATTTCGCAGACTTGAATGCTCTTCTGAGGCATTTCATCTCTACGAGAATGACTACCGGATTTTTGGCATGCATCGCAGTTTTGAACAAGAGTATGAGCTTCTTTGAAAATTGTTGGCCAATAGAATCCAGCATCAAAACTTTTTTAGCTGTGGTGGTAGGTTCGTAATGTCCCCCTGTTGGGCCATGATGGCATTCATCAAGAATTTTTTGTGTTTCTGCTCCAGAAACGCATCTTTGAATCATCCCATCAGAACACATTTTGAAAAGAAAAGGTTCTTCCCAATAATAGTTTTTTAAATCAGAAAAGAATTTGCTTCGTTGAGCATGAGTTAATCCTTTCTTAAGAATATTTCCACCGAAATAATTGGCAAAATCTTCAAACCATGGTATTTCCTCTTCGTCAACTTTATCGATGGTCATAAGAGTTTTGTCGGGAAAATAATCATCAATTTCGTCTTCCTTTAATTCTTCCAAATTTCGGTTCTCAAGACGAGACAAATGATCGGCAGCAAGATTTTCTGCTCCTTTCTTATCTTTTATTTCGATATCAAATTCTTGGAGTAGTAAAATCCAGCGGATAAGACGTGGCTTTGCATCTTGTTTGGCAAACAGATATTTGAGCGCTGAGTGATCGGTGAAAACGATTGTTTTGGAAAGCACGAGATAAGATCTGAATTTGTCAAAAGCAAAAACTACAGCTAACAATTATTTCTCCGTAACCGTATAGTTTTGTTGGGCGTTGTTGAGTGTTTTGCTAGCGAAGTATATAGGACGGAAATGTTTTCCTTCTCGTTGTCCTAAAACAGCTCCAACAGCAAAATCGCTTGCATCGCACATAAGCTCGAATGGTAGTGACCAATTAGGTGAAACCATAATCGGAGCACTAGTCAATTGACTTTTTAATGTTTANCTACAGCTAACAATTATTTCTCCGTAACCGTATAGTTTTGTTGGGCGTTGTTGAGTGTTTTGCTAGCGAAGTATATAGGACGGAAATGTTTTCCTTCTCGTTGTCCTAAAACAGCTCCAACAGCAAAATCGCTTGCATCGCACATAAGCTCGAATGGTAGTGACCAATTAGGTGAAACCATAATCGGAGCACTAGTCAATTGACTTTTTAATGTTTAAAAAGCTTTAATGCAATCCGCATTGAAATCAAAAACAGAATCTTTTTCAAGAAGTTTTGTCATAGGACGAGATATTTTTGAAAAATCCTTTATGAAATGACGGTAGGAACCGGCATGTCCTAAAAAACTTCTAACGGCTTTAACGTTAGTTGGAGGTGGTAATTTGGTGATAACATCAATTTTTGCTTTATCAACCTCCATTCCTGAACTTGAAATTTTGTGTCCAAGCACAATTCCTTCGGTTACCATGAAATGGCATTTTTCCCAATTGAGAACAAGATGTACAGCTTCACATCTTTCAAGCATTTTGTCTAGATTTGAAAGACAAGCTTCAAAAGAATCTCCAAATACTGAAAAATCATCCATGAAAACTTCCATAGACGTTTCAAGCATATCTTGGAATATAGCAATCATGCACCTTTGAAAAGTGGCAGGTGCATTACAAAGACCAAAAGGCATACGCCGATAAGCGTAGGTTCCAAAAGGACATGTGAATGTAGTCTTTTCTTGATCGGAAGGATCAATGGGAATTTGGAAATATCCTGAAAAACCATCGAGGAAACAAAAGTATTTGTTGCCTGCTAATCTTTCAAGCATTTGATCCATGAATGGATGAGGAAAATGATCTTTCCTGGTGGCTTTGTTCAATTTTCTGTAATCAATACATATTCGCCATCCAGTAACTGTTCTAGTAGGAACTAATTCATTCCGTTCGTTGATCACTACAGTCATTCTTCCTTTCTTGGGAACACAATGAGCAGGACTCACCCAAGGACTATCTTCAATGGGGTATATGATTCCAGCGTCAAGAAGTTTAATGATTTCCTTCTTGACAACTTCTTTCATGTTGGGATTGAGTCGACGTTGTCTTTCAACAACAGGTTTAGCACCTTCTTCGAAATTGATTTTGTGCTTACAGAAATCAGGGCTAATTCCTGGGATATCAGAAGTTTGCCACGCAAAAGCGCGTTTATACTTCTTAAGAACAGAAACAAGTTTTTCTTTTTGATCATCTTTGAGCAACGAAGATATGACTACCGAGAGAAGTGAATTCTCCTCCAATTAAGCATATTCAAGATTATTCGGAAGTGGTTTAAGCTCAAGATCGGTGGGTGGTTCTTGAAGAGATGTTTTGATCCTCATTTGATCATTAATGGTGATTTCTTCGAAATTATCTTCAACTATTTCTCCTTCCTCAACTTCTTCATCTTCTTCTTCAAATTTAACTTCCATAAACTCAGCGAACTCTTTATCAAGATTCGTTTCATTTATTTTCTCAGAAGTGGTTGTGAAAGGATCAGAATCGTCAAGTAATGCATCCAATTCTTCTTCAGTGACTTCATCGATTACATCGATGTTAAAACAAGTGTCATCACTGGTGTATGGATATTTCATTGCTTTGTCGATTAGAAAGGTAATTCTATCTTCTCTAACTCCTAAATTGAGTTCTTTACCTTTAACTTTGATTATGGCATCAGCGGTATTTAGGAAAGGTCTTCCTAAGATTAAAGGTACTTGTCTATCTTCCTCCATTTCTAAGATTACAAAATCCACAGGAAAAACAAATTTACCGACTTGGACAAGCATGTTTTCGGCAACCCCAACAGGATATTGGTAAGTATGGTTGGCTAATCGAATACTCATCTTTGTAGGTTTCAATGTATTGATAGAGATTTCGGAATACAACGAATAGGGCATCAAATTAATACTTGCACCGAGATCGGCTAAAGCATCGCATGTGATGGTGTTTCCTAACGTGCATGGAATTAGAAAACTTCCGGGATCTCCGAGTTTTGTTGGAACTTTGTTTTCAATAATGGCTGAACATTCTTCATTGAGGAAAGCAGCAGATATTTGCTCTAACTTATTTATGTTATTAAGAAGTTCTTTCAAAAATTTCCCATATTTGGGCATTCCAGCTAGAACATCAACAACGGGTATATTGAGTCTAACTTCTTTGATCATCTCAACAAACTTCTTATAACGCTCCTCCTTTTTCTCCTTTCTAAGAGCTTGTGGGTATGGAATTTTTGGAGTGTATGCTTTGATTGGTTGGGGTGTTTCAAGAATATCTTTCTTTTCTGCTTCAGCTTCTTCTTCACTATCATCATCGATGATTTGGGTTTCATTAGGATTGGCAGGTGGATCGTAAGAAAGACCACTTCTCGTGAATACAGCATTGATATGCTCATTTCTGGTTGGTGGTGGACGATAAGTTTTATCATTTGATCCAGAAGGCTTTGGGTTGGATTAGGTATTACTTGGTAATGTTCCAGGTGGTCGTGAAGAAAATTGATCAGAGAGTCTACCAAATTTTTGTTCAAGATCTTGGATAGAAGCTTGATGATTTTTTCGACCTTGCTCAACTTTGGTTTTGAGATTGAAAAATTGGGTTTTAACAAATTCATTTGTGGATATTTGAGCAGTTACGAAATCTCGCATCATTTTTTCGAAATCAGATTCTTCTGGTTTTTTGTCAGAATTTGGTGGAGTTGGATTGTCTACTCGTGGTTGAGAATCACGTTTGTTATCTCTTTGGTGATCTTTCCAATTTCCAGAATTTCTTCCGTAATAATTACCACGAAAACCGCCTCCACGGTATCCTCCTTGGACATAATTGGCTTCCCCTTCTTTGGGTCCAACCATGGGTTGGTCATCACATTCAGATGAAGTGTGATTTCCTCTACAGTTATTACAACCTTCTCGTATTTCTTTCATTTCTCCTTTGATATCTTTGTATTGCGAGTCGATTTTGGAAGTTAAGGCTTCCATTTTCTCCATGAGTTTAGAGGTATCGAAACTTTCGGCAAAAGCAACGGTTTTTCGTAAAGGTTTGGTTTTGGAATCTTTTGATCAATCGAGTTTAAGGAGCACTCGATCTTCGAGCAATTGATATGCCTCGTTGGGAGTTTTATAAAGAAAATTTCCTCCAGCATCAAGAATTCCTTGAGATGTTTCATCAAGTCCATGGTAGAAGATTTGGATAATGGTTCCTCGTCCTAAACCATGTCCATGACAACTACGAAGTAAATCTTTCAGCTTCGACAAGAGATTCATTAGGGTTTTGTGTGAAAGCACGGATTTTGTTGGATCGATATACTCTGACCAAACTAACTATGTAGCTTGTAAGGGTTTAGTAATCTTGGATAAATCCTTAACTACTAACAATGGAACACTGATGTACTTTGTTAAGTATGCGGAATCTACTTCAACAAAGCTAAGAAGAATTAACAAAGAACTTTGATTATATTAAAACCTCTGAACCTGATTATATACACAGATTCACCAACAACCCTAATAACTCTAATATCGAACTTGCATGTATCTCTAAAATCGTATATATCTAATGCCAACCTAGGGATCCTTTTATAGGCATAAGGAAAACCCTAGTCGGTTTACAATACTTGAACGACAAGTAAACTAATTCTAAACTAAGAACATTCTAGACTTACACAATAATCCTTAAACGTTTTGCATTATAGTCATTTATCATAGTAGTCCTTTTTATGAGCAGTACTTTGACTTTCTGCAATAAGCAGCACTTTGACTTTCTTTATAAGAGCAGTACTTTGATCTTCAGCAGTACTTTGACTTTATAACCTAACAGATTTCTCCCATGAGACGATCAAACATGGCAGGTGGAAAGAATCGGCTCACAAAAGCTTGCCTCATCTCCTCCCAAGTATTGATAGTTCCTGGGGTTAATTCGTTATACCACACTTTGGCATCTCCGGCGAGTGATAATGGAAAAAGTTTGAGTTTAATGGCATCGACATCGTTGTCGCCATATCGAAACATGCCGCAGATTTCTATGAATTCGGCGATGTGTTTGTGCGGATCGACCCGCGAACGGCCATCGAATTGACGGTCTTTGATCATAGAAAGATGGTGTCCCTTCACGGTGAAGTTGTCACCAAGGTTAACAGCAACAATAGCAGCTCCGGGAGTGGGTGCTATGTTAGGTTTGATGCCCACATGGGTTGGTCATCAGCCATTGGAAATGGTTGATTGGTGAATGGGTTATAAACAACTAAGGCTTCGAAAAGGTTATCAAACAGTGGGTTTGGTACTCTTGGTACACGGTTGGTTGGTGGAACAAAAGGTGTTCTTCTTCTTCTTGGTCTACGAATCAGACTTTCGGGATTGGAAAGAGGTGAAATTGGTTCTACTCCAGTTGATCGAGTGTTCATACAATTACCGAGTGAATCTCAGAATCCTTGGAACAAACGAGCAAGGAATGAAAACAATTTGAAAAATCATAAAAAGTAATCGATCGGTTAGATGGATAACCGAACGGATGGTTGTCTAGGAAAAAATTAAATTCTGGGTGACCGACCGGTTGGATTACTGTCCGATCGGTTGGTTTGGGTAAAAGTGAATTACCGATCGGTTAGATGAGTGACCGATCGGATGGATGGCTCGGAATTTTTTTTTATTATTTTTAGAAAACGAACTAGAAAAGAAATGGAACTTTAAAACTTACAGAAAACACAATCAAAATCCCCGGCAGCGGCGCCAAAAACTTGATGTGCTCACGGTGTGTACAAGTTTTAAGTTTATAAACACGATTACCGGATCTAGAAATAACACATACGAGCAAGTGAACTCGTCCATTATAGCAAGATGAGGATGGTAAGTCGGGATCGTTCGCAGGGATTTGTGAGTGAATCTAAGCGTAAAGTTAAAAAGTAAATCTCTATTTCAAGCGATAATAATAATAAGATAATTCAAATGATTAAAAACTACACTTGCTTAGACTAGTTAACTACTCATAAGATAAGCATGATTGTGATAACTTCTTTAACATGTTTGTAATTAGAATTAGTTGGTGTTCTAATCTATTGTTTCTACAAGTTAAACCTTCGTCAAGATTTTAGTTTATAAAAACAAGCATTAGGTTTGGACCAATCAATTCAAGGTTCATAAAGTTGGATTAACAACCTTAAACACAAAAATAGTTTCTTGTTTAATCAAATACTCTTAAGAAATGGTCAATACAAAAGGTAACCTAATCATAGACAACAAGGTTACAATTGATCATAAACTACTAAAACTTTCGACCAATTAGGCGTTTACAACCAATCCGATTTGATTAACAAAAAGTATTCTCATTACAATTATACCTTCGTTCCTTTGTTTAGTCAAGAATAGTTATGGTGAAAAACAATCATTCATAGATAAATGATTATAACTAGTTGAATAATAACAACTCTTTCGGCCAATGATATTACACGCAACTAGTTAAACTTGGCTCAACAAATGTCACTATGAAACTTAAGTCTAATTGGGTTTTAGAATTGACTTGAAATTGAATTAAAACATGTTATCACAATCATAGACTAATCAGTAAGTAATTAACATCATCTAAGCAAATGCAAAAAAGGTTACTAGCCACTCATAGCAAACATGAACATAAACTCAGAATATTGAACATTAGAAATCATAATTAAAGTCTTACAAATGTTTGGAATATGATTACAAATGAGTAGGAAATGATTTCGTAAGTGTTGGTGTTGACTTCTTGAGAGTTTGACCTCCGGATGTTGACTTTTTGGACCTCAAATGTATTCTGAACTTCTATGGACGAATTTGAGAACTTTGAGACTAGTAAAGAACTACTTGATGATTGCTTTGTTGTTGTATGTTGATGGTGTAAATGTTGTGTGTTGAAATGAGATTACAAAGCTTCTATTTATACTACTCCTCAAGCCTATGATCATTAATGCAGCAACTTGGCCTCCAAGGTGAATAGAAGGACCTAGAATACCAGAAAGAATGGCCTAGAATCGGGTAGAATGAAGTAGAATGAAGTTTGCAAAAGTTATACGAGCTGACCAACCGATCGGTTACGGGGCACCACCGATCGGTTGGATGGAACATCTGGGTCTAACCGGTCGGTTGGATTACAACCGATCGGTTACTCTGGACAATTTCATCTAACCGGTCGGTTAGAATGATGACCGACCGGTTGGAAGGGTTCTGACAGCTAAAACTTTATCTTTAACTTAGCTCTTCGTTCTTTGTCCAAACTTGATTATTTCTTGTCAACGAACATTGGAGTGACGAAAACTTGGATTTCTCTTTGTGAAATGCTTGAACGAATTGAATCTCGAGTTGGGAATGACAAATCCTTCATTTCTTCCACTTTTTCTTCCTTTTTCCTGTTTTTTGGCTACAAATGCTTGCAAACATACTTTGATACAATTATGTGACAAAAGCATATAAAAATAACCGAAAAACATACGAATAACGCCACTAAAAACATGCACAATTTGAGCATTATCACAGGCAATACACAACCATGCTACATCTTCATGTTTAATTGATCACTAAACATAAGAATACAACACATACAATAAATTGGCTAAATCTTTAAGAGCTCAGGGTTACAACATCTTAGCTAAAGACCCAAGCCTACATAAACCTGGTAACAACAAGTAATAAATTGACAACATGTTAATTTCATTATAAAATCAGGGTAAACCACCCTCTAGGACTAAACATGCCTGGTACATTCTACAAAACAATCCTGATACATCACGGATTACAAACATTCGTCTACAAGTTTATAAAAAGTAGCTAATTGTGACCTGACAATTTCAGGTTCCAACCTACTTAACACTAACGCGAGACAATGTTCAATTGGCCATGAAAAAGGGGAGGGCTTGACCTGCGGTCAAACCGAAGATCCCTAGGATAGCTTCAGGCCCACTTCCAAGTAAGGGCTTCCCTTAGGAAATCACAATAACTTAGTACAGCTTTTCAAAGCAAGCAGAATACGCGCAATGCGGCACCTGCTTTGAAAATTGGAGAAGATGAGTACCCTTAATAAGATCCTTTTACACGCAAAGGCCAACACTCATACTCATGCTTCTCATTAATCGAGAGCATGAGAGAAAACCAGACATGGTCAACAAGGAAAGAGAAAGCATGGAGCATTGGTATACTACTTCCAGATTGTGATGGCCCAACAAGGGGACAATCCCATACGAACGAGTAAGGACCTAACCCCGCCATTGGGAATACACATAATCTACACCAACTGCAACCATCAACCCTTCTCTTGCCTCCTTGCAAGCATGACAGGCCACACCACATCCCACTGGAAATTGCTTCACTTGGCAAAAATTCCCAGTGCAAAAATCCGCAGCCACCATAGCAAAACATAGCCATAACATTGTCAGAGTAGGGGGCATAACCACTACCCACATATATGGTGTAAGATTTAAGTTTCTCATCAGGATGGCCAAATTCACCCTGATAACACTTAAAAAGTCAGATGTAAGACCCTCTACATCTACTATTCTAACATTCATTTGCAATATCCCACCAGGATCAAGAAACACCCAAAGGATAACAACGTTCGACAAGAATGCAAGAGGAGTTAACATCTTGACATCCAACCCCCAAACACAGGTAAAGGATTCAAGAAAAATAATAATGTCTTCGCCATCACCATGGCTAACTTTATCCTTCAAGTTACACCAAAACAAACCGAAGGAGCGTTTCTTCTTAAAACTAAAAAAGACAACTGACCTTCGTAAGAAAATACAAAAACATACGGAAAATTTTCTTTGAATAAGTTTTTAGGGTTTGGGAAAACATATGGGAAAGTGGAATTGGAAAAGAGACTTTATCACTTTAACTTTTAACCTCCCCATATTTCTAGCCCTATTTATAGGCAAAGGAAACGAAACGATGAGTTACACTTGGCAAAAATCCATTAGGTCAACACACATTTAATGGGGTACGTGAGACTCACCCTGCAAAGACGTGAGTACAACTGACGTCAACACATACGTCATGTACAATCAAAGGGACGAGTCAAACACACCGTTAAAGAAATGTCAGGATGATGTCGCCTACAGTAAAAAAGACAAAAGAGACATGTCAAATCCCAAAGATAGCGAATGATCCGAGATGGGATTTTCGTACACTTCCCCACGCAAACATTAATACCCATCTTTTCCCAACTCAGCTTAAAGCCCTGATCGAGGCAGAAAAGCCTGCACCTAGTCATCATAACTAAAAAAAAATAACATTAGCCTGGAAACAAAGAGCATGAGAAAGAACCCTGGTAGCGCAACACGGACTGGGGGGATTCAGTTACAAAAGTGCAGCATCATATCATTAGTACATGATCTAATACTAGGCCGAGGGGACTTGATAGCGTATCAATATTAGTGGCCCAAGCCCACTAAATACACGCTCGAATCAAGCTCATTACCAAGGCCCATTAATAAACACTTAATAGCGACCCGACCTTAATCCCATGCCACATAGAGCATGGAGACACTCATCAGGCTGTATTGAGGGCATAGTACCACTGCTCGCTAATTGTCAATAACGGTTAAGATGTACCATCTGACATCAGACAGTGGGGATGCACGACAAACACCACTTTGTAGGAGGGCAGTCTACCTGTCCCTCCTTGTCTGCTTCTCGGATGATCAACACTTGGCTCACTGACAGCCGTTGGTCATCCCAAAAGGGTTTATGTCTAAAGCCTATTCACCTCTCTATAATAGAAAGCAACACACACAAGCTCAACAAGTTTTTCACACACTTGGACAAATACTGATTCATGACGGTCAAGTATGGTCTTTGTTTAAGTGTTACCCGAGCTTTTTGATATTTATCATTGTCATCGGGTCCTTACCATTCTACACAAGAAATCAAACAACAAAACCATTCACGTCACATCTCTTAAACCGATTTACATACCATACGTAAATACAAGTAAACTCTAAATATCTAACAACTAATCTTTACACTTAACAGAAAGCTAAATCAGGCGATAAAATTTAAGGTCAAGCTCAACAACATTTGAAAAAAAAACTACAAAAACATATCTAGACTTTTTACAATAATTTAACAATTACTGCTAAGGTACTTTTAGATCAAAGGTTTACCAAACTAGTGATCAACACATTAAACATTTGACAAGTAGTTGTTGCTTTTACAAGTTAGGTTTTGAACACCAACAAATATAAAATCAAAGCCAACACATCATTGGCTAGACCATTTTATTATTTCATAATTGAAAAAAATAGTTATATGGTTGTTGGTGGAATGTTGACACTAGTGGGCATCAAATTCTTATCGGATTCTCACTTTTTGCTGAATCCCATGATGAAAACTTTTTTTTTATAAAAAGAACCCTTTTTAGAAGAAAACACAACTTTTTTTTTATAAAAATATCAAAAGTCATTCTCAATAACTATAGAGAGAGAAAGGAATGTTGCAAGTGAGAGGTGATTGAACCCCAGCAACAAAAACAACCAATCACACCTTTCTTAATCATTTTCTTTTATAAAATTTATGATTCTATGTTTTGTGCTTGTCTTAAGATCTGATCTACTTCAATCTTTACTCATTTTATGTGTTGAAAATCTATAATTATCATTTGGGTACTTTTTAAATTGCATCTTTATGGTGTAATTGGTATTTATTTCATATGGGTATTTATGAATTTGCATAAAGTTTGAATCTTTATGCATTTTGTGTGTTTATAAGCTAAGTTTTCAATTTGGGTACTTTTTATATTACTTGTTTATGGTTTATTTTAAATCTTTATTGTGTAAATGATGCTTATTTCATTTGGGTGTTGATGATTTTGCATAAAGCTGAAGTCTTTATGCATTTTGTGTGTGAGTAAGCTTAGTTTTCAATTTGGGCACTTTTTGAATCACTAGTTGATGGTATTTTGTGAATCTTTATTGTGTAATGGATACTGGTTTTTATTATCAAGATAGCTCTGGTATGAATCAGAGTCAGGGTATATCGTTTCAGTCGAGTGCGAAAAGTAGTAAATCTGAGATGATTACAATTGGGGATTTTGGGAGGATGAATAGTACAGGTGGTGTGAATTTTTCAGGGAGTTCTGGTGTGGTGAATAGTAGTAGTTCAGTGTTTAGTGGAATTGGGAATTCTTGTGATTCAATCGTGGTTGACTCAATACCGGAGTTGAAAAATCGAGGAGGGTTAGCTGTGGAGTGGTCTGTTGAAGAACAATATAAGTTAGAGGAAGCACTTTCTAAGTATGTATTTTTTGTGCCATTGGCTATTACTTGTAGTATATTTGTCTAGTTACTTTTTGTCATAAAATCAGTTCTTTTTTGTAGATTCAGTTGAAGAGATGTCAACTTTATGATATGCACTTTCAGTATAAACAATCTTATTTTTGCTTTTATATGTAGATATGCTGATGAACCTGGTATTATAAAGTATGTCAAGATTGCTGCCACATTGCGCAATAAAACTGTCCGTGATGTTGCATTGAGGTGTAGGTGGCTGGCGGTGAGCTTTTTCTTCTTTTATATTATGATACACTGATTGACTTCGTTTCATTTATCAGAACACTATTTTTACAGTCACTGCCCTATAGAAAAATGTAGCAACATTAGTTAAGTGTCCAAAAATATGAAAGGGTATATGGGAACTATATGGCCCTATTAGACTTTGTTTTGAGCTTCATGAGTTTGTTGCTTGAAGGCTTACTTAGATGATATCTTTTGCAGAGAAAAAGAAGGAAGCACGAGGAACTGAATCCGTGGAAGAAGTCGAAAGATAAGAAGGTATGACTATGGTGCCTTTTCATGTTACTGTTGTTATCAATATAAATTTAAACAACTAAACTCGAAATTTCATGGAATTTTAGCGAACATTAAAAAAGAATGTTTCTTAAATGTGTATGTGGAAACTTCCATTTATCCTGCTTGAATGGGAATAGTGTTGTAACCTAGGATTCGCAGATTTATTGTACAGGAATGTACATAATATCAGAAGACAATTACTATCGACACACCCATATCTGTTCTCATCTTTAGATTTCTTATGATACAAAGTCGAAAGGTTACTTTCTTCGGCCCCAGAAGAGTTGGACAGTTTGACACTGTTGATTTTGGGTGGCAAGATGGGCGGGTCAGTTAACGGGTCAAAACAGGTTCGGGTTGAAATGGGTTGTTGTAGTATGGGATGAAATACTTTTTTTTTCTCCTTATTTAACTTTTTATCATTATTACTTATTAGTTTATGATTAACAACAAAAACAATATTATCACAATGATAGTCTTTCAATTTTTTAATTTGACACATGTTTGAGATAAAATACAAACCAAATTTGACCCACTTGTAAGTTTTATTTACCGTGAATATTAGCGCTACTTGAGAGTTAACTTTCTTTTCTTGACTTGTTTGAAATCAATCATGAAAAGGTTATTTTAGACTTGTTCTTGATTCTAAAGTGGATTAGTTTTTAATTTGGAACTATGGAAGGAATACTACTTATAGATTAAGCCGAAGCTTCATGTACCTAATAGACTTAATTTATCTTCTAGCAAATCTTGTAGGTCATATTTTTCATATTGAACCCCATCATGCTTTCAAGGTATGATCCTATAGTATAGTTAACACCTTCTGAAAATGATCTTATAGGCATGGGTTCTGCGTAATATATTATACAGTAGTATTTTATAGGATAATGAGGGCTTTGATATGATCAGGTACTCAGCTTCACTTACATGAGATGATATTTGCAAGATCCCAAGATAATAATTAACTACTTGCTTGTAAGAACTAAGGTCTAATACTCCATTTACATTGTGAACCACACTCTTTTTCATTCTCTTGTCTATGTATTCTAAGCGTCACATACTTCAGGATAAATTGGCGGAATCATCCTTGAAGCCAGGTGTACAATCAACTTCAACATTTAATGTGGCTCCATTTTCAGTTACGATGAATAATCGAGTCCAGGGTGATGGTACTCATGTTGAAGGTTAGTCTTTTATGTCTTTAATGAATACTAATAACGTGATAAAGATGTAATGTTGCCAATATGGTCATGAGCATATTTCGAATAGCATTAATAAGAGCGTCACAAGTAGGAAATTTGAAGTTTGCTACTTTCATCTAGATTAGGCATTATAAGAGAGACATCCGCAAATAGTTCTTGAATCTGCTAATAATTGTACTAATTGAAGCTCTTTACAGTTTTATTGACACAATGACTTCTATTAAATTCATTGAAGCAGCAACACGAGGCTCAATTAGGCATCTGTTGGAACGAAACAGCCAAGTTCTTGGTCAGATCTCAGATAATCTTTCTGCGCTAAAGGTATTATCTTCCAACTTTTCTTATATGTGCTGTCATAAATACGCATGCACAATGTGCGTGCGTGTGTGTGTGTGTGTGTGTGTTTGTGTTTGTGTTTGTGTTTGGTTGAGTAGTCTTTACCTAGAAGCTGACACTTAACAACATCAATCAACAGTTGCAGGAGAACTTTGACCTATTTAGTCAAACGAAGAACAATTTAAGTGCCATCTTAAATGAGTACGTTATATATTCCATATACTTTTTTCTTATGTGCATATCAATTTGTGAATAATTAAGACATTCACTACGATTATTTCAGCATGAGATGCATGCCGGGGCCACCACTGCCTATATCACTAAATGAGGATCTTGCTAATACCATTATCTCCATTAAAAATCAGGTAACCCTCCTTTCAATCTTATGCATTTTCATTTATAGTGGAAAAGGATGTTTCATTGGAAGCAGACAGTTTTCCATTAATTCATATATAGTAAACTTAGGGGTCGAAATCACACGGTCCCAGGGGCATAAAGTTAGATATTCAAATCAAACTCTTATATGTTGCAAAATAAAGACCCCTGAATTATATATAACTTTTCATTAAGTGTTTTGCAATGTAAAGGTGTAATGATCGCAGATTCTGGTGTAAACTAAACCAGATTTAATGTCATGTGGCCTCAATACTTGAATTTCCCTACTTTTTATGATGCATAGTTTTTTCAACGTATTCTATGAAATCCTAATATATAGTGTGGTGGTTGTTGTCTCATGTATGATAACTAACAGACAGTGATGTTCACTTCATCAAGCGGGAATGGGACCAATATGAAACAAGAGCCAGGTTGTTGGTGAGGGACGGAGTCTTCAGTATTAGTTTTCTCCAAGTACAGAATTAAATCCGCCATTAAGTCAACGGGCAACAAGTCTTCATCCTCCAACTTTTTGGTGCTCAGGTGAAATAGTTATTAGGGGGTATTGGGGTTTTTTCTATGAAACTGTATTGATTGTCTATTTGGATCCAAACCCGCAATAAGAATGTTTGTAGAACTTCATGTGCTATAAGCTAAGAATGTTTAGCTTATTTTTTACCTCAGGTGTATCCATTAGATGACAAGATTAAGATTGTATTTGAGTGATTATTAACAAGTGGATTTAGTTATCTTAATTGGTTTTTCTTTACCTCTATCTTTTCTCTTTGACTACTAGAGTTGGCTGAACAAATAGGACACACGCATGGGTAAGTCAATAATGGGTTTGGGTCAAAACGAGTAATTTTAAAGTACGGGTAAATACCCAGATGCCTTTGCCCTAGTGGTGGCATGTTAGTGGATCATCAACCAAAAGGTATGGGTTGAAGTGTTGGTTGAAATATGTGTTTAATGGGTTATGGGTGTGCGAGTCTTAATTCAAGTGTACTGTCAATGTGCCCATGTTGGAATTATATGACCCACTAACCCTCGCCACCAAACCACTTGCCAATTATTTGGCTTACGCCAGACATCATAATGTACTTCCCAGATGATAAAACTGGAAGCAGAGTTCTACTGACTAGCCAGTGACATAGATATGAGTATACACTTACATGCAGCGAGACCGGCACATGTCTTGCGTCTACGTACTAAAGTTGAAAGTTGGGACATGTTTCAAAAGAAGATGTTTAATTAGGATGGGAATGTGTCCTTTTTGATTGGAGAAATTTGGAATAGTTATAAACAAAAAATGTGAAGCTTTGCCTTTTTCAATTGTTATAGCTGCTGGCTAGCTGCCGGTCTTTTGAAAAATAATTGGTCAGATGCATGGTGGAGGCAAATTGCTGAGAATATAAGTTCGTTTATGGCTCGTTATCCAAGCCAATACATGGATACACTTACACCCGTCTGCCCCCTCACCTTAAACCGGTTTTTCTCTTTTTTGGATCATTCCTGTGACAAAGCTGACTTGGCTATATGGATTGCTCAAGGATACATGCTACATGAAACTGGAAGAAGAATGTTGGAGTGTTGCATAGGATTACTTGATGGATTTAATCAAGAGAAGTCTGCTGATGACCCCGACAAAAAGGGCAAACGTCCAAGTTAAAACATTCCGCATCCGTGACCTGTAACGTGATTTTGGCTTGAGGAAAGCTGAGGAAGAAAACCTTTTGCCCAACATTTGTAGGTTTGTACATACTTATGCTTATCTAAATACTAAGGAGCACCAAGTTCCATAATAAAGAAATACTGACCTGATTTACAGGTATGGCAAGGTGTCATCTTACTAATCTATACTACATATAAAGCATGAATGACTCTCTCTCCAAAATTTTAAGACTTACAAGAAATTAAGCATGGTTTACAACACTTTAATGCACCCAATTTTCAGAATTACAACAAAGTAAGCATATTGTACAACAAAATAAAGCGTGGTTTCATTTTAAGACCAAAATTCTATTAAACAACATTAATGCTATTAAAAACACCCCTTCACCAAAAATTACAACAATTTAAGCACAATGTACAATAGCTGCAACCAATTTTCAGATTTACAACAAAATAAGCATAGTGTACAACAAAATAAGCATGATGTAAACTTACAACATTAATGCTATTAAAGTAGTCAATGTTATTAATGACTACTACTTACAAGAAAAGAAACATAGTGTACAACACTTTAATGCACATAATTTTTAGACGTACAAGACAAGAAGCATAGTGTACAACAAAACACCACATTAATGCTATTTAATGTAGTCAATTATTTAACTAGTCAATAAATACAATTAATACAGTTATTAAAACACCCCTTACATAAGAAATACAAATTATCAAGCATATTGTACAACCAAAATAAACAAAATTCCTGCATTAAATTTCACTACTACAAATAATAAAGCACATTATACAAATATTCAAGCCCGAACAGGCAACGGGCCAAATGGGCTTGAGCCCGAACGGGCGCGGACCAAACGGGCTCAAGCCTGAACCGGCACGGGTTAACGGGTTCGAACCCGAACAGGCACGGGCTATACGAAATTCTTGATATCCGTAAATTTATTGTCAAAAAGAGCATAATAAACTAAAATACATTATTCATCGAAAAATTTTATTTCAGAGTACCCGCCGCTGCAACGCGCGGGTACCCTGCTATACTCTTTAACATGTCAAAGTATGCAATAAACTATAACATAGCCTATATAAAGTTATTAGCCAAGCAATAAATATCAACATAAAACCATCTTACTCATAAATATCAACATAACATAGCCTATATAAAGTTATTAGCCAAGCAATAAACTATAAATCAAATCATAACGAAAGCGAAAACTGCTGCAAAACAATATCTATTTTAAAATCATGAACCCGTACGTGTTTCATAAATGCAGAAACGCCTTCATCTTTTTTAGATCGATATTGTAATGCTGTTCAACAACGCTAAGAGCATCGTCAACAAGCTTCTCAGCACATTTGTTTTCAATCTTTTCATCATTCTCCCCTTCTTCACTATTACTACATTTAGCCCAGTCGATCCCAGAATCACCATCTCGAAAAACCTTATCATAATAATCTTCATTAGCTTCCACGCAATGTATGAAATCAGAAAGTTTATTATTACATTTGTTGTCGACGATCTCTTCAGCATTATCAAAATCTAGTATCCCTTGCATTATACATCGGCAGAAGTTGATAATTGATTCTTTACACACATGTGTTTCTGATTCGTCTTTGGATTCTTGGGTTGGTAGGGTTTTAGGGGATGAACAAGACATTGTGCGAGTATTTTTTTATTGACCTTGTAGGATTTTAGATGAAAGATTAATTTATAAAGATTTGTTAGATAAACATTGTATATTGTGTAAATCTCCTAGCATAGTATGTTACTGAGTTGGTTAGAGTTATTATAGGAGTCAGTGTATATCCTAGTGATAGTTATCCTCATTTGTATACACTATATATGTCGATTGTCATCAATGAGAACAAACAACATTTTCCACATCTTTCATGGTATCATACCTAAATCGATCCTCCTTTTAATTTTTTTTCCCTTCTAATTTCCATTAACTCCATGGCTGACAAAAACTTCCATCCTGCTCTCACAGTCACCAACATTAAGAACTTAATCCCAACCCTTGAAATGGAAAAAGGTTTGTATTCATCATGGGCTGAGCTCTTCAAGATTCATTGTCGGGCACACCAAGTGATCGACTTTATCATCCCACCCTCTGTTGCTTTCTCATCCACAGAAAATTAAAGTTGATCCTCCTATTGATCTTGCAGCCAAATCTCGACTAGATGCCATTGTTCTTCAATGGATCTATACCACTATCTCTAGTGATATATGATGTTTATCTAACAAGATTTACATTAAATAAGTGTGACTTGAGAAAAACGAAACATGCCTAGCTAGGAAATACTAATAATATCGATATGTATTCGAATATGGTCCAAAATATATACGGTATAATTTTTTATTTATTTAACAGGGATAATTGTTTGTAAATGCAATGAAATTACCACTTTTTACTAAGTTGTGTACGTTCCTTTTAATTTTTTTAAACAATGCAAACATTTTACTAATCATACTATTATATGCATATTTTAACATTTTGGTTAGAGTTATTTACATAAATCGTCCTTGTGGTTAGGAACAAATTGCAACGTTAGTCCTTACTGCCAGTTAGAGTTATTTACATAATCCGTCCTTGTGGTTAGGCCCAAATTGCAGCGGTAGTCCTTATTGTTGGGTCGCAATGTGGCATCGGGTCAGGTCGGATAACGGGTCGGGTCACCACGTGGCACCACTCACGTGGTGACACGTGGCAACGGAGGGGGGGTATATAACTCCCAAATGTCTCCGCTAAGTTTCGAACTCAAGCCATTTGGTTAGAAGTGAAGGGTGCTACCAGCGCGCTGGAGCAGCCTTTCAATTATCATATGCAAAATTGAATATTAACCCTTTAATTAACTGATCCGTTTAGTATTATAATTAAAAGGTTCAAAATAGGATCCTGTCAATTTAAGGAGTTTATGGACTAGATAAAAATTTGAGAAAAATACCGTCGGACTCGTTTTTCGTGCTCTTTTCATTGGAGTGCTCGGGGATTTTTTTCTGAATTTGTTTGAATTTCGATAAAAGCGAAAATGTCGTCAAAACTCATCCCAAAGTCACTGTTTTTGTTTTGTTTTCAAACCCTTGTACTTGCAAGATTAAATAACACATAACAAACATATTTTCAATATAATTTCACATATTTAACGAGATTCAAAGCAAAAACGGTGATTTTCGGATGAGTTTCGACGACGTTCTCACGTTTAACGAGATTCAAACAAAGTCGAAAAAATTCCCCGAGAACTCCATTGGAAAGAAAACGAAAAAACGAGTCCGACGGTATTTTTCTCAAATTTTTATCCGGTACATAAACTCCTTAAATTGACAGCTCAAATCCTATTTTGAACCTTTGAATTATAATACCAAACAGATCAGTTCATTAAAAGGTTAATATTCAATTTTGCATATGATAATTGAAGGGGTGCTCCAGCGCGCTGGTAGCACTCTTCACTTCTAACCAAATGGTCCGAGTTCGAAACTGAGCAGAGACATTTGGGGGTTATATACCCGTTGCCATGTGTCACCACCTGAGCGGTGCCACGTGGCGACCCGACCCGTTATCCGACCCGACCCCGATGCCACGTGGCACCACTCAGGTGGCGACACGTGGCGACCCGACAATAAGGACTACCGCTGCAATTTGGGCCTAACCACAAGGATGAATTATGTAAATAACTCTAACTAACAGTAAGGACTAACGTTGTAATTTGTTCCTAACCGCAAGGAAGATTTATGTAAATAACTCTAACCAAAATGTTAAATTATGCATATAATAGTATGATTAGTAAAATGTTTGCATTGTTTAAAAAAAAATAAAAGAAACATACACAACTTAGTAAAAAGTGGTAATTTCGTTACATTTACAAACAATAATCCCTATTTAATAGTAGAAAATAAGCTTTCAAGTTCATTTAAGTTTACCACTAGATAACATGTGTCACAATTCGCAATTTCAGGTCACTTTCCAAAGCCTTAACATTTTCCATTCACAGAATTTTAATTCATCATTTCACGTAAACAGGGTTTACGGATATTCATTTGACGAAACCGGGTAGGTTAAGTCACATTATCATTCATCGTACAGTTCATAGACTAGGGTTAGTCTACATTGCATCACGACATCATTTGCATTCTATTCCACTCGTAGATATATATTTTCAAGTTACACTTATTTATTTATTTGTATATAAATAATAAGACAAGTTATTAGTTTTTAACCTAATGTACCAAACAAATTCCACTAGGGCACTAATATATTTTTATATTAGTTATTTTTCCACTAAGGTTATAAAACTATATATTATTTATTTTTGGTGGATAACCAAATAATAAACCTTTACTTGAACTTATATACA
>LBNU01024863.1:235451-261744 GCA_014162995.1 Artemisia annua | reverse complement strand
TATGTACATATTAGCGGAAACTATTTAATCATTATAATTTTGGAAAGTATTCAATCATATAATGTACACGGCTGGAAACTTATGCCGCTATAAAATTCCGTTGTTGTGCTCGGATACTGATCTATAAATAAGAAAAGTAGAAAACCCTTAATGTTTCTTAATTGGATTTTTCTAACTTGTGCCTCAAGGGCATAGTTAAGCACACCAAAATATTTAGGGACCCGCGAAAAAAAGGACTCAAAGACTCAGGTATACTTTTCTGTACTTTTGTGTGAGTCCCTGATCCATTTTTCGTAAATCCAGAAGTACTTTTGGTTAAGGGTGCTCACGGTCTAAAAATCGGACCGGACCGAGACCGAGTTAGGCAAAAACCCTACACCGAGACCGGACCGAATGTGGTCGGTCCGGTCTGGTCCGATCGGTCATTCGATCGGTCTGATCCAAATAGGCTAAATGTCCGGTTTGTAAGTCGGACCGAACCGAGACCGAAATAATGAAAAACCTCGTACCGAAACCGGACCGTTGGTCCTTCGATCGGTCCCGTCGGTTTTGTCGGTCAGTCCGGTCGGCTTGCTCACCCTTTGGTGTGTCTTGTGCCTAGTGCACAAGAAATTATTGCTAATTCGTTTTACCACTTAGCTTTAAGCTAAAACGACATCGTATGAGTTTATATCTTATTCCCCAAGACTTGTTTCACCCACTCTAGAAACAAAAACTTTCTTTCAATTCATCAAAAAACAAATCAGACCCACGTAAGTTAATCACATTTACATAAAAACCCATAATTTATTTTATTGGAATCCATTGAGTCAGTCAGGTATTTGGAATTGAAAGAATGGAAGAGGTACCCAAGACAGGGTTTAGTTTTNTTTTTTTTTTTTTTTTTTTTTTTTTTTTTTTTTTTTTTTTTTTTTTTTTTTTTTTTTTTTTTTTTAAATAATTAGTGATATGTTTGGTAGGAGTAGCGAGTAGTGCGTATTATGTTAGAAGTATGATTAAGTTTTGCCTAACTATTTGATGGGCTTCATCAGCTCTTCAAAATTTAATAAGCTTGTATTTTGTGGGCTTATGAGCTTATCAAATTTCATAAGGCTCATAAGCCCATCAAATAAGCTTAGGCCAAAACCACCTTAACCTTATAAAGTGTAATAAGTACTTGTAAGAGGCTTAAAAATAAGCAGAAAAAACACCCCCAAAGGGAAGTACATTGCTAACAGAATGTGAGTAGTTTAAGTGGTGTTTGGATGGGGTTATCTGGAATAGGTTATGCTGGTTTAATAAGTTTAATGTTTTGCGACTAAATAAAGGAATTTTGTTTGGTTCGTTATTGTGAATGCCTCTTTTTAGCTTATTGTGTTTTGGTAACATGATAACCTAATTAGTTGTTATATAACTTTTGATTAGACCCTCTAAGTTGTGTTGTTAGTGTACTACTTGTTAGAAGCTAACCATAGAAAGTGTGATCAAGGAGATGTTTGGATGAGGTTATTTGATACATGCTAAGCTCCTTGTCCCACATTGTTCATGAATAGAGCAGAACCTGGATTTCTGATGTAGGAACTTGGCCTTGCCTTGTGGGACGTGTTTTAGTATAATGTATGAATAGGCAGAGGTGTCGAACCATAAACTATGCTGTTAGAATGGGCTGGTTCGTATCATTCAAAAAGTTTCGATTTTATTTGATATTTTTTGCTCCTAATTAAGCAAATGAGTCCCTCGTTGTAAGTACTTTTTATTGGTTTATTGTGTTTTGGTAACATGATAAGCTAATAAGGTGTTAAATAAGCAATGATAAGACCCCGTAAGCTGTGCTATTACTGTAATACTTGTTAGAAGATAAGTGTATCAGTCTTTTGTTTCTTACAAGTTTTGAGCACCATTGTCAAAATTGGAATTGCAAGTTAGGATGTTTGATCCGTATAGGTATCCCCTAGAAATGTTGATGTTTATTGGTTGATTGATACTGGAGGGTTACGCTGTTTGTTTGAGAGGATAGCGAGTGTTCCTAAAAAATATAATGACTTAAAGTTGAGATACAAGCAATGAAGCACAGGCCGATGCTTGAAGAGACTCACCAAACTTGTTAACATAATTACACACTACTTATAGGCACTCATACAAATCAAAGCCTTGTTAATGCAATCTCTTGTCAGCATATTTGGCAGTATAGATCAGTAAAAAACTACATTGAAGAACACTAGGGCATGTAAACGTGCTCGAAGGGTTGTCAACAAGTTTGGTCGCGTTCCTAACTCTTATGAGGTTGGTCGTGAAACCTAAACATTACTTGCGATTGATTTCAAGCACTTTTTATGGGGGTTGGTCATCTGACCCTTTTTCCATATGCACATGTTTGAGACGAGTTTGAAGTATTGGAAAAAATTGACCGAAATCCTTCATAGAATCGTTTAAGATGAGATAAAATAAGTGCATATTGAAAAACGGCCAGATGAACACCTTTTCAATCACCAACTTTGCAATCCCTACATGGAATGTTGAAGTCAATCGACATTAATGATTTAGCATTTAGGACTTGGTCTGGCATAATGGTTCGGTTGAGAATCAAACCTGTTGACCACCTCTTTGACAACGCATATATGTCTAGTGTGTGTGTGTGTGTGTGTGTGTGTTTATTTTTTATTTTTATTTTTTTTTTCATTTTTTCTTTTTTATGTTTGTGGTTTATGCTCATTCTAGAGTGCTCATATGCTTGACAGGAGTCGTCTTTACTAGGCTTTGGTTTGTATGGGTGCCTCCATGACGTGTGTGATTATGCTAACAAGTTAGGTGCATTAGGTCTTGCCCGGTACATACCTAAATGATTCGAAATTTATAGACTTTATTGGTCACATATACCATGAAAAATATTAGAACAGTAATTCCCAGCAACGATTTAGTCACCATAATTTCAATTGTTTCCCTTAAATGGAATTACCTCTCATTTCATACACTGTCTTTCAGGATGGTGTCATTCTTGGAGCAGATACTAGAGCAACAGAAGGTCCCATTGTTGCTGACAAAAATTGTGAAAAGATTCATTACATGGCTCCAAATATTTATTGCTGTGGAGCTGGAACTGCAGCTGATACAGAGGCTGTTACAGGTACTCTTTTTGGTCATACATATGTCATACTATATCACTTCTTTGATGGTTTGGTCCTATATGTATATGTAGTTATTATGTGATAATTTTTCTTTGTGATAGACAACATTAGCTCTCAGCTGAAGCTTCACAGATATCACACTGGACGTGAATCAAGGGTTGTAACGGCTCTTACACTATTAAAGTCCCATCTATTCCGGTGAGTTTGCTTTTATGGTGTTTTTTATACATTAACAATACTGCACTATCTTAGTATTTTGGTGGGTCTGACTTTGCTTTTATTTGGCTACATAGCTACCAAGGCCATGTGTCTGCCGCTTTGGTGCTTGGTGGAGTTGATGTGACGGGCCCACATTTGCACACAGTGAGTAAATTTTGTTTTTCAGTTATCTCTAAGTGTCCTATTGGATGGTCATCTTACTGATTGTTCTAAATCACGATTCGCAGATTTATCCTCACGGATCGACTGACACGCTCCCATATGCCACAATGGGATCTGGATCTCTTGCTGCAATGGCCATCTTTGAATCAGAGTATCGTGAAGGATTAACGGTAAGTTATCACATCTATATGCATCAACCTACACAGTTTTGTCTTTATGTGCACCTTTTTCTTATCTACTTTGGTGAAATATCTTTTCTGTGTTTTAATATTCAAGCCTTCATGCTTCCTCAATGATGCGCTGTCTCTAACACTTTAACTTGCACCTTCTATTTATAATTTATAAGGCTACTTCCATGCCATAAAGAAAGAGGTCGTGTTTGCCTTTTAAAATGTAATTCAATAAGCATAATTTTTTTTTTTTTTTTTTTTTTTTGTAAAATTAGAAATTCGTAAAGAACTAGATTTAAGCTTTTAATAATAATTACGGTTGAACTCTTTTGTTGGGACATAGGAGGTATGTGTTAATTAGAAGTGGTAGTATGGACCTGTTTACTTGCAAATGGGTATCTCAACTGGGCCAAATCAAATAGTTGAAACGGGTCCGAAGTTAACGAAAAAGTATATATAGTAATGTGAAAAATTAAAAAAAATGTGATTACATCCAGTGGCGAAGCTAGAAAATTTTCAGTGGGGGGTCGGGATCTAAATTTTTTTTTTCCTAACGCTATTTTTCGGGTAATATGTTCGGGTCGGTGATTCGATTCAGGTCGGGTCAAAAATTAAATACTATTATTATAAAAAAAAAAGGTTTCAACTACAAGATAAAGTATAAATCTGTCCCATACTAAACCATTTCACACACATTCTCTAAAAAAACCAATAACCTAATTGAAAAAGAAATTATTAAAAATAAGTCCAAGGAACATGACTACAATTGAAAAAGAAACATGACTACAATTTTCTTTTTTCTTCGTACAATTCACTCTAAAAAAACTAATAACCTAATTGAAAAAGAAATTATTAAAAACCAATAACCTGGTGGGACTTGGGAGGAGATGAGGGTCGACAATCGACTTCGAAGGGGGAGGGTTTGTTCCGTTATTATTTATTATTATCTTTTTTTTAATTGGATTTGGTTTATTAATGGGCTAAGTAAGTAATGGATTTTAGTTTTGGATTTGGTTTATTAATGGATTTTAGTTTGGGTTGGGTAGATGGGCTTATGTAAAATGTAATGGATCAATTTTATTGGTTAATGTATAAAAAAAATTTCACAATTAAAATGGGGGGTCGAAACCGAATATACCGAAATTTTTCTACACGAAAACTATATACCTCCTACATCGCAAAAAAAATTTCGGGGGGTCGGGCGCCCCCTCCCGCCCCTTAATAGCTGCGCCACTGATTACATCCCCCAGACAATGTAGTGTTGGACAGTTATATTTGACACACTCATCATAAACAATAAAAAAATAATTGGACAAAAAAGTGTTTACGGGTCAACTGAGCTCGGCTGGACCAGTACTGAAAACCTCTGTTTGAGCCGTTACACAACCCACTTGACATGCACATTATTTGCCACTTCTAGTGCCTAATAATTGGCGACTGCTTAACTTCTATACAGAGGGACGAAGGCATCAACTTGGTGACCAAGGCTATCTGCTCGGGAATTTTTAATGACTTGGGAAGTGGAAGCAATGTAGATGTCTGCGTGATAGAGAAGGTTTATTTCATTCTTCTATTTAAGATCATATTTTATGACATGTAATCATTTTATTGTATTTTCAAATGATATTTATACCTAATTAACATTATGTAAAATACCCTTTGTGTAGGGTAAGAAGGAATACTTGAGGAATCACCTGACTCCAAACCCCCGAACCTACATCAGTTCAAGAGGCTATACATTTTCCAAGAAGGCTGGTTAGTAACTCTATGTTCTCTTATAACCGCACCTACTTGACCTGACCTATTTTGACCTATTAAAAAGGGGAATTGTTTAACTTGTTCATCTGATCTTATGCAGAGGTCCTGCTAACAAAGATCACACCATTGAAAGAGCTCGTTGACGTCATTGAAGTTGGTGGAGATGCCATGGAAGAATGAGTTGCGATACAAAAGAACCTTTTTCAGCAAACCATGTACTCTTTCTAAGATCAGTTGCTTCTAAGGTGAAATTATAATCAAAATAGACGAAATGCAGCTCGTTATACTGTTGAATCATGTTTATAATATTTTGAAGTTTCTTACTTATGTGGGAAACTCAACCTCTTGCAAGTAGTTTGTAAGTTGCATATTTGGTGCGAAGTTATATGCACAAAGTTGGTTTAGTACAATCAGTTTCGTTATACAAGTACTTTTTAGTGATCCGAGTCAAAAGAATGTGAGCTGATTTGCATGTTCTTAATTACCAAAAGAGTTTATGATTTAGTGGATGCCATGTTTCAGCAAGAGCTACAAATAGCGATTTTAATATTGTGATATTTGACTTAAATAGAAAGCGCATAATTCTCGGTCTGCTTAATATTTTTATATTCTGAATTCTTAAGAGCTGCATGTGGGTTGTCCATTCTTGATAGTTGATATATTGAACCTTTCTAGGTTGGTAATGATGAGATAAAGTGGATTATTTGTCCAGCCAAAAAGGTTGGTGCCACAGCAATGTTCATGACTGTATGCCTGTATGGATCTGTTTTGCAATTTGCTATAATTTTACACTCTTTGGTAAATGCCGAATTCAGTATTTGCATGTAGATTAATTTTTGGAGTTGCACTACTTCTATAGACCAGTTCGGCTATATCCCAACCCAAACTTGTTATCTGTGATTTGAATATGCAATTATCAGATGTGCTTCGCCAAACGTAATGCTAAACGCCCCCAGGTTTAATCTATTTAGTGTTCATACTTGTTTGTGGGAAAACCTATATTTTCAACTAGAATGCAGCAGCAAAAAGATGTTCTGTACAAATCATACATGACAAAACAACAGAAAAAAACTACTCCAAAATGCCATGATGACCAAGTTCATGAACTATGAGTCGGCTACAATCACAAACCTTTTAATTTGAATGAAAAAGTATAAAACCTTTTTGTGTAATATTTGCAGTATCATAATCCAAGTTGACAATTGTTTGCCAACTAGGCAAGGAGTACTTATCCACGTGGGAAGTAAAAAGGTAGAGGCCTGTATTTTTGGTGGTTTGTCTGGTACATTTACATTCCAGACAGCTTTCAACTCATTCCAACACACCAATTCACATGATGTCAACCATTACTTCCACCAAAACCCCTTTAAGTTTGGAACAATTTTCACTTACCACCTCTTAGTTTATAGGTACTATACTCTGTTTAGATGTTTTTGTTTTGTCTTTAGATAGTTGAAATCTTGGTCCACAATGGATCTTGCTAGAAATTTGAGAGTTCAAGTTTTACACGTGACAGTGATGTGTGAATGCTTATCGTGTGACACCAATTAAATAGTACTGTATTACTTACATTTCTTTTTTATATGTTTAGTTTTATTCACACTTCCATATTATAATTTTAAGTTTTTTTTTGAAGAATAAAGAATTAAGTTTTTAACTAAACACGTTTCAATATATTGTTAATCATCTAGAATAGAGNTGTTTTCGTCCGATTTTATTCGTTTTTACACTTTTTCGTCCATTTTTACACGTTTTCATCAGTTTTTACACGTTTTCGTCTGTTTTGGCACATTCTCGTCCGTTTTACACTTTTCTATTCATTTTTACACATTTTCGTCCTTTTTTACACGATTTCATCCATTTTTACATGTTTTCGTCTATTTTGGCATGTTTTTATTCCGTTTTTACAAGTTATATTTATTTTTTTTTTTTTTTTAAACGTCAACAGGGCCGAAGCCCTCAAAATTATATCGTATCACTCCTCGCAATGGAGGTAATTACATCTGGAAAATGAACATCCCAAAGGAAGTGTACATGAGATGTATAACTTATTTTAGCGACATGATGAGCCGCTAAATTACATTAACACTTTTTCAAAAATAAAAATGTTCTGGTGGAAAGCTTGTTCAAATGCCCTTGCTGCTTACGAGAATCTTTCACGAAGAGGAGGAAATTGCTGGCCCATATGTCCCATTGTTACAATGAGTTTGAAACGGTTGAGCATATGTTGTTCGAGCGTTCTTGGACAAAAGGGGTGTGGTTTGGATCATATCTTAGTCTCCGTTTTGATAACATAAGTGGCCCTATTGTGTCGCGCGTCCAACAGCTACTAGATGTCTAATTTGGATATTCTCATCACTGCTTTCGACCCTATTACCTTCGAAAACAATTTATTCTTATTTAATACTGTGTTCTCGGGTATCAGTAAGAAAATAAAGTGAAACAAAAAGGTTGTGTTCTCGGGTATCACTTAAGGAGGAAAAAAAAAGAACTAAAAATGAAGTGTAATTTGATTAATTTTTAAGTAAATTATTTTTTATCAAAATTGAGCTGAAAATATTTACTTTTTATCTTTTTTCTACTTTTCTTACTCAAAAAAATTAAAAACTAAGCATTAAAGACTGCAAAAAGTATTTCATTATCTCACTTTACATGTATGTAAAAAGCTATAAAATATGAAACAAAAATAACCCAAAGGACTAAACCATGCCAACTCCAAAAAACAAAGGATTAACAACATAACTTGGTTACAAATTTACAGCTTTGAAAATCAAAATCAAATAATTCTCCCCCCTCCCCTCATCATCATTACCAAAATCCCAAAATCCATCTTTCCTTTAACAATTAAACAAATCCAACACAAACCCATTTCAATTCATCCAATTCCCAACACAATTCTCAAAAAAATATTCATACTTGCTCCCTTAACCATTCTTTATTATCTTCTTGAAGTTTTCACAGGAAAGTGGTTTTCTGGTCACCCAAGGGTCTGAAATTGTGTTTTTTTTTAAATGGGTCGGGCTAAATTTGACCCGAATAATGATGAAGTGTTGTTGTTTCATGGTTTAAAGTTTGTTTATGGATGGTGGGATGGTTTTAATGATGACCCAAATTTGCAAGATTTGATTTTTCTTGTTCTTTCGGGTTTATACGGTCTCGTTTCAATTGTTGCTTTGGTGAGTTTTTGACTAGAATTTTTTGTATTGTTTTTGGATGTTTGTTGATGTTATTGTTAGCTATGTTCAATGTTGGATTTGAATTTAGGGGGTGTTTGTTCAAGCTTACTTATGGGCTTATTTGACTCCGAGCTTAAGTCATAATAAGCTCATAAATCGAAAAATGAGCTTTTGAAATATAATCCTAGCCAATTGAGCTCATAAACCAGAAAAATAAGGGGGTGTTATATCTGGGCTTATGAGCTCATTCTGACTTAAATATATAAAATAAGCCGGAATATGGGCTTTTGAAAAGATAACATAAGTTCATAAGTCCAAAGTAAGCTTAGACAAACACCCCAATGTTTCACATTTAGGGTCAATGGAGGTGTAAAATAATGATTATTGAGATTAAAGTAGAATTATTTAACTATCTTACACTTGATTAGCTGATTTATTTATTTATTTTTAATCGTGAATCCAAACTCCCACTAGTACTTTTGCTATGGATGTTACTTCAGCTTTAAGATTGATATGAATTTAGGAAACCGTGTCCCTGAAGTTAAGTATTCAATATTGCTTTTTTGAAGTACTGCATTTAACATCATTTTTGCGGTTGCTATTGTATCTAAACCATGTCCCTGAGGTTGTGCATTCAAGATACAATGCTAACAGGATGTGGTGCTTGTTAGCCCGTGTTCCCTTTGTTAATAAATTCTCTTTTTAAGGAAAAATTTTGATTTAGGGAGTAAATGCATAATACAGGGCCCATTTCGTATTCCTTGTTGTAACTTAAAATCATGTGTGGTTGCAGGTACAATTAATTAGGATACAAGTAAGAGTGCCGGAGTATGGTTGGACTACGCAGAAGGTCTTCCATTTACTCAATGTCTTGGTTAATGGCGGTTTGTATATTTTCGTATAAATTCCTTTCGAAAAGTATAGTTTAAGAATCCATCTCTTTCTAATAGTATCTAATTATAAATACCTTGTTAATGCAGTTAGATGTTTAATCTTTGTATTTCGTCAGGATGTTCTACAGTTAAAGCCAGAGGTTAGGAACATTTACATTCACCGTTTTTACATAGATGCTTTTTTAGCCGTGTCAAAAATATCGACCCTTTGTGTTTTATATTTTCTGGTGTCAGATTCTGCAACATGTATTGCTTGATGTACCAAGTCTTGCGTTTTTCACTACCTATGCTCTCTTAGTTTTGTTCTGGGCGGAAATTTATTATCAGGTTCTTTATTTCTTCTAAATTCTGTTTATACCTAAATTTCTAAGTGTTATTTTGTTGTTTAAAAATGCTAATTTCTTCACTTTATGACGTTCTACACTTTGACAGGCACGGAATGTCTCAACTGATCATCTTCGATCAACTTTTTTTGCAATTAATGGAATCATTTATGGAATTCAGGTGAAAATTCTTATTCAGACTGAAAGTCAATAAAAGGAGGTTGCTCTTAAAGGCTAATTAAAGACTACATGTTTCTAATATTTTTTATGTAACGGTGTAAGGAAGATAATATATTTTTTCATAGTATCATATGAATATGAAGTGTTTAACCGGTTGTATCACTTGCTAACAGATAGTTTTGTGGTTAGTAATTTGGTGGAAGCCTATTGCTCTGTTAATCATCCTTTCCAAGATGTTCTTCGCAGGTCTTCTATGTTCCACCTTTCATAATCTATATATACTTATACCTTCATAGTTTTAATCGTCGGAGGCATCTCACATTTTTCTGTTTGGCAGGTGTGTCCTTGTTTGCGGCCCTGGGATTTCTTGTTTACGGGGGAAGGCTCTTTTTAATGCTGAAACGCTTCCCTGTAGAATCAAAAGGCAGACGAAAGAAGTTACATGAGGCATATAATTCATCTCACTACTACCTTTTTTTTTNGTACTACTTGTGTAAGTAGTTAATATATTCTTGCATATGCAGGTTGGCTATGTGACAACAATCTGCTTTGTGTGCTTCCTTGTAAGATGTATCATGGTGAGATCCCTCGTCTTCGTATATTTGATGATTTATTCATTTCTATATCCAGATAGCATTTTTAATCTTTTGATGTTTATATGAGTTAAACTAATTATGTATTACTATGTTTTATTCTTGTGATGGGGATGTTAGATGTGCTTTAATGCATTTGACGAAGCTGCTAACCTTGATTTGATGGAGCATCCTGTTCTGAACTTCACATACTACTTGGTAAGGGCCATAAATCACAATAATTCTCTGTATGGATATTTTCTATAGTTTATGATGCATCTATAAAGGTGGGGTGGGGGTAAATGTGTCAAAAAGGCTCTGGATAAAATGGTTCATTATTAGTACGGGTCACATTGGGTTGAACCACTAACCTTTTTGTCATAAATATTGTCTAAAAGTATTAATATGTCAATTATGAATACATAAAGAAATTTATAGATCAATAATCTACATCTTTTCATAAAACGATTGGTATGCATCAACAACTTTTGGGCGACCTTTAACCCGTTTGATCCTTTACCGTTAGCTAAATTTCTAACTTTGACCCATTTGAGATCAAACTCAATCAAAATCGACCTATTCATAAAATCATACATAAATGGT
Organism: Artemisia annua; assembly: GCA_014162995.1. Lineage (NCBI taxonomy): Eukaryota > Viridiplantae > Streptophyta > Magnoliopsida > Asterales > Asteraceae > Artemisia > Artemisia annua. The sequence continues at coordinate 250,584 of LBNU01024863.1, read as the reverse complement.
TGAAATTGCCACCTTTACATATCGGATTCTCATAATTATTTGTATTTTTCTAATTATTATTCTGAACAGTTGGTGGAGATACTACCGTCCTCTCTAGTTCTCATTATTTTGAGGAAATTGCCTGCTAAGAGAGCCATCACACCATATCATCTTATTCGCTGAAGCATAGTACGGCTTAGAAATTGAAGAATTTGATCCCTTGAGAATGGAGCATAACGCGGAGCTGTTTTATCTACTCAAAACCCAGTTTAATCACGAAAGAAAGAATGTAGAAGCCAAGCATGTGCATGTTGGAAAGGTTTGGAAACCTTAGTTTGTGAAATATGTTTGTTGTATTGATTTGTATCTGTAGTTTTTTGTTGATGTTAGTTTATGACCGTCCTCCAGTGAAGTTGTTTATACAAGTATACCGCTCAGTTGAAATCAAACGGGTCCAAAATTTGATGTTTTTTTGAAGACAATCACTATTGTAACTACTCGTGTAAAATATTTAGAAATCGGCATTGGTGTTAGTTTTCCCCGCGCATTGTTTGCAAGTTACAGTACTACCATCTTAATAAAGTACTTGTTGGTAAAACAGAAAAAATGAACAACATGGAAGAAGTGTAAGTTTGTGGTGCACGAACTTTCTGAATTTTGTTTTAATGGCAAAACTATTTTTTTATGTTTTGGATTAGTAATAAACTTCTATTTAAACAAAGAAAGTAAAAGACTTCTACGTAAACAAAGAAAGTACCAACTTTCATTAGCTGGAAGATTATTGAGATTTATTATTATTATTATTATTATTATTATTATTATTATTATTATTATTATTATTATTATTATTATTATTATTTATTTTATTTTATTTTATTTTATTTATTTATTTTTTTATTTTTTTATTTTATTTTATTATTATTATTATTATTGCAAAACAATAGTAACATACTAAATCAAATTTGTTAACATTGATGTCCAGTCAAAGGAAAAGGGAGAATTGACATACATGAATATTAGATGCGTTTTAAACAATAAACTTGAAACACAAGCAGTTGAATGATGTAAAGACGAGCAAAACAGACAAAGCTCGAATCCGGTCCTAAAAAGCCCCCGGTAAGCAAAGCAAGAATAGCATGCTCCAACAGACCAACATGCAAAAAGTTTTGAAAAGATTGAGTTACTTTCAAGTTGATACAAACATTACCTGTAATGTTCCCACACAAATAATAAAGTAAAGCCTACAGCACCATTTTTTTTTAATTGTCTAGTCATATTCAAATCAACTTGAGATGATCCTAATCTTTTTGAAAATGTATGTTAGAAACTCAAAAAAGCGATTGATTACATCTATAACCATCATAGGTGATACTATAAGTAACACTAATGATATATTAATAGTGGGAATTACACTGCTGCAATGCGTAAACATATAAAACATCATTTATATCAACCAAACAATTTAAATAAAGTGTTAGTCAGAGGCCATTTTGATAGACAACCAAAATAAGTAAAGAAACAGAAAAGTAAAAAAAGAGTAGCATTATGGTAATAAGTTGTAATTATTATTTACTAAAATATAGCATATCTCAAGTTCCATTTAGGTGAAAACAACTCTATAGTAGCCACACAAACTCTCTTAAAAGACAGAGAAGCAAGGTATTCAAGATCGGGATCCTACTTAGGATCGTTTTTGTCTTTGCAAGATCGTGATCGTAAGATCGGATCGAGATCTTAAGATCCTACTATAAAGATGATTTTCTTAATAGTTTTTGTAATATTATACAAATTTATAAATTATTATATATCATAAACAAAAAATTATATGAATGTTCTATCGAAATGTTGTCCTAAATTATGATTATGAAATGTTTAATAAGATTAACATGTTGTTTTATAAATTCTACAAAAAATAATCTAGAAATTTGCAGTTTTTTAGTTTGTTATCCGAGAAAAGTAGGATCGGATCGGATTAGATCTTAAGATCCTATAAGATCTTAAGCTGTCAAAGATCCTATGTAATATCCTGATCGTTTTTGCTTTGCAGTATCGTAAAATCGTAAGATCTTAATATCAGAATCGGGATCCTGACAACCATGCAGAGAAGGATTCACTCTTTTTGAATCAATATAACAACCTCCCGGATTAGGAGACAAAATATATAAAACCATATTTTAAAAGATTTAATTACTTAACTTGACCAAAACAAAGTTGCTTTCCAGCTTATAAACGTTTGATTTTTTTCCCCAATAGTGGATTCGAGCAAAAATATAGTAAAGTCGAGCAAAAAATAAAAATAAAGTCGAGCAACGTTCAGTCAAGCGGTTTATATTTGAATTTTTTTTCCTACACATATAAGGCTAGCCACAGTCCAAGGTCACCAAGGGTCGGTCGGCCGAGGTCATGCTCGGTCGTGTTGATTGTTGGAATTTGGTCGAGCTAGGTCGTCGGTCATGGTTTTGGAGAGAAGGGTCACATTTGCGACCGATATTTTACACACACCTTTTTCTTTTTTTTTTTCTTTTTTTTTTTAAACTTGGTCACCGACTATGACAATTTGATCGTCGAAGAGAGAAAACTGTGCTCGGTCACGAGTGTGCCCGGACTAAGGCATTTTAAAAGAAAGTAGAAAGTGAGTGAGCGCCTTTTGGACCTAACCCATGAATCCACAAAGAAAGGCAGTCACCTTTATAAAGCCCCAGCCATAAAACAAACAACAAAATGCCTGTGTGTGTCAGGCCCTACTTCTTGTTTCCCTAAATTAAAAAATAATAATCTGTTTGAATATCGAATTAAATTTCGATAATCTTCTTGTTCATCCCGTCAAGCCGCCATAGAAACAAACAAACCCTAGATCTCCCACCTAACAATGCTTGGCGGTGGGCCCACAACAGAGGAAGACGAATTCTTGAAAACAAACACTGATTGTGTTTATTTTCTTGCCTCCCCTTTAACCTGCAAAAAGGTATTTTTCAAATATTTTTTTCTTATGATTTAGGGCTTTAATATTGTATTATTCTATATAATAATTTAATTAGGTTGTTTATTGTTGAATTGGGTCTTGTTTAATTTTGTGTTTTTTTCCCTATAAAGTTGTTTATTGGTTAATTTGTTGAGTTGGGTCTTGTAAAGTTTGGATTTTTATTTGATTAGGGTTATCATTGGTTTGCATGTTTGGTTATTGGTTTTTAGGAGGGTATATGCCTTCAGGTTTTTTAACATTGTTTCAGGCCGTAAGTAGATGCTTCGTTATGACGTAGGATTATTTGAACTTTGAAGCATATTTATTACGCCGTTTTGTGTAAAATGTGGCAAATGGCGATGACGTCATGACTGGTGTGTTATGTCGTGTTTGTCGCTTTTGTAGAAACTTTTGGCTTTTTATGATGCAATGTTACGTTTCCTACATACCATTTTATGCTAGATAACGGTAATGTGCTTTTATGTTTGCCTGTTTGGCTTCTTTTAGTTGGTCAAACAAATGGGATGAAAAGCCAAGTTTCCATTAAATGGTTTCTTAACTATAAGTCTAAGCATGTTTGTCTAAATAGACTCTGCTCTGTTGCTACCATCTTTTAACAGGGAAGTGAATGTGAGTATCGCCATAGTGAGATTGCACGGCTCAACCCCAGGGATTGCTATTACTGGTTAAGTGGAAATTGCTTAAATCCAAAATGTGCTTTCCGTCATCCTGTAAGTATTCCTTTAAAAATCATTCGTGTCTTACTAGTTATATTCAGTTATAAATGATATCACATAATTGGTTATTAATTTATTATCTTGTGTTATTTCAGCCCCTTGATGGATTATTAGGAGCCGAAGTTCCCGCTTTTGTAGGACCACCTGTACCTCCAGCTTCAGCAAAACAAGGTGTTGCTTGCTATTACTTTCAGAAAGGTTTCTGTTCGAGAGGACCATTATGCCCGTTCTTGCATGGGCCACCAAACATAGCTGTGCCACCCGTACCACTTAATCCCGTTACCAAGCCTTCTAAGGTGCCTTCTACAGGCCCTGAAAAACCTGCGCAAGAACAGAAGTTTACACAACACGAAACTATCCAAAAGCCCGTTGAGTTTCACCCTTCTCGTGCACCAGCAAGAAATGGTGGTAATGTTGCTATGGAGAAAAAGGTTGAACCGCCTCCCCAAGAGACCTCTAGGTACACACCAGCCAACGTTGCTCCACCACCTGTAATAAATGGAGTCCCGATCAGCAGGTCTAACCATGGTGTGTACGACGCTAATCATACTTCAGACAATGAAGGTACTAACGGAAAGGATGTTGATGAATATTCAAGAGAGCCTACCCCTGGTTTTGATGTTCTTGTGGATACCGAGGCAGGTGAATCAGAATATTATCCTAATGAACAACAGTTTGGAAGGTCTAGAGGTGATTATGACGTTGACCGAGAAATGTATCCTGAGCAGCATGATTATGACCATTATAATGATGAAGGGCGTTTATGGGAGGAGCATAGAGAATCGTCCAGCTTTGGAAGGAAACGTTATCCAAGAGATGAAAGCCCGGATCGGTTTGAACAGTCAGACTTACGCCAAAGATTATCAAAGCAAAGAAGGGGTAATGATAATGCTGGTGCTTTAAGGTCAGTTGTCAGCCGCGAACATCCCCGTGACAATTACAATGACAGGATGCCAAGGAGGGATATCCACCACAACCGGCACGGCCACCACAACCACCACCACCACGACCGCCGCATGGAACCTGGTTCTTTTAGCAGCCGGCTTAGAGGAAGAATAAACCTCTCAGGGAATGAAACTGGCTTGAGAGTAGAGAGGGAAGTTGACATGGGAAGGCACCATCGGTCTAGGTACTCACCTGGACGGCCACCATACACATCATCAAACCATAGCAGGCTTAGAGACAGAATAAAGGGTAGTAGAACGAGTAATGATTTTGATGATGATAGAAGAAACTATAGGGGTTCACGTGGGTCTGATATTGACAGTGAGTTTTCCAGACCTAGAAGATCGTCAGAGTTAAGAACTCAACAAACAGATGATAGTCAACTATTGGGGAAGAGGAAATACCCGAGAGCAGAAAGTCAACAATCTGAAGTCAATGCTTCGTTTGAAGGGCCAAAGCCTCTTAGTGAGATTTTGAAGCGGAAAAGAGGACCCGTCATTTCTTCTGTTGTGAATAATGAAAACAATGACCAAGAGGAAAGAAAAGAAAGCCCATCTGAGAACATGGTCAATGCTGAAAACACAAAGTCAACAAATGATGCAATGGTGGATCAGGAGCTTGAAGCCTTCTATGATCCTAAGGACGGAGATTATGATTACGAGCAGATTGATGGAGAAGAGTACTATGAGGATGGTGAAGAGGAATACATTGAGGAAGAGGAAGATGACGAAACTGGAAAGAAAGATAATGTAGTGTACGGTTAGATTTTGCAGATGTTCAGAGCTTTGTTTTTGAATGTTTTGTTGGTGTTCTCTAATTAACAAGGCAAAACTTATTGATTGTAGTTTGTAGAAGTAGTGGAAAAATTCTAAAAACTATTTTTATGAAGTTTTTAGTTTGTATCTAACTTTGCATGGAGGAATTCCCCATGCTTTTGCTCAAGACCTCAGCAATCAGTATTCCATTCGACTTTTGCATTTTTCATACATGAGTTGAGTTTTTATTGCGTTACTCGGCCTATTTAACTACAACTTTGTTGAGTTCTTGGTAGAAAAAAGCGGGTGCAACGTTTTGCATCATAAGCTTTTTATTCAGCTAAATGTAAACGAGCTTAATCGAATCGATATATGTTTGGCGAGCTTGTTGAGATAAAAACTTGCTTGGAATTTGAACTTTGTTTGAGCTCTCTTGATGAAACTTAAATTATCTAACTTGCTAGCTTAGTTTAGTATGGTTGATTGGTATCCTATAGGGGTGTTCTTCGGTTCGGTTTTCGGGTTATTCGGTTAATTCGGTTAAAAAAAATTTTAGGGTCAAACCGTAAACCAAACCAAACCGAATTCAAATTCGGTTTTTGGTTCGGTTTGGTTGAATTCTAGTTTGGTTTTGTTCAGTTCGGTTTTCGGTTTAATCCGAATTACACACTTTATTTAAAAAAGAAGAAAAATATACAAATATATTTAGCCAAAAAAGTTATTTCAAACATAAAAAGTATTTTTTAATATTAGGATAAAATTTTATTGTTATTTATATATATATAAATATAAATATAAATATATATATATAACATTTTATTGATCTTTTTATATATATAAATATATAAAAAATATATAAGTTTATATGAATTCGGTTTTCGGTTTTGATTACCAAAACCATAACCAAACCGAGAACCAAATTAAATGTTCGGTTTGGTTCGGTTTTGGTAAATTCGGTTCGGTTATTAGTTTGGTTCGGTTATTTTTGGTTCGGTTTGGTTTCGATTTTCGGTTTATTCGGATTTTTCGGTTTTTCTGCTCACCCCTGGTATCCTACGAAGATTTTTGGGTTCTTGGTTTGAAGTTTGAACCAAGATCTTGCCAAGTAGGCGTTGGGCTTATTTTTGGGGTGCCTGTTAGCTTTGGTTTTTGGTGTCTAGTTGGGCTTATTGTATGGCAGTCTATCTGGTGACACATTTGTGGCTTATTGTAAAGGTCTTATTTGGTTTTACATTTGATCGTTGATTCACATGTCCAAGTCTAACGACATGTAGAGGTGCAAATACAAACCGGTTTTTTTTTAAACCGGAAAAAAAACCGCAACCGGTTTTTTAAAAACCGGTTTTTAGAAAAAACCGAACCGGTTTTTTAAAACCGAACCGGTTTTTTAAAACCGAACCTGTTAGACCGGTTTTCGATTTTTTCCAAATACCGGTTTTTTCCGGTTATGTAACCGGTTTTATCCGGTTTTTTAAAAAAACCGGTTTAAACGGGTTTTTTTTTTTTTTTTTTTTTTTTTTTTTTTTTTTTTTTTTTTATAACCACGTGGCCTTATTAAAATATTATTTTTTCGTATATTAATGTAAATAATAAATTAAAAATGTAAAAATTTTATAACAATATTCGGATATAATAAAAGATTTTCGAAAAATAACAAATAGGGTGGCTTTGAATGTTTTACCGAGATTAAAAAAAATAACAATAAAATAATAACCATAGGGTTTATTTGAAAGCGGGATACATTTTAAATTCAAAATTCAAACAGAAGGCGAGATAGTATTTTGAATTCAATTCAACTTGAAGGGCGGGATAGTAATTTTAAATTCAATTCAATTCAAGGGCGGGAGAATACATACAACGAAACGGAAATACAACCACAAACGATACGGATAATACAAATACAAACCATAAAGAAACAAAAAGCCATAATCCCTATATTTGTATCCATTATGTGGTTGTTTCTCACAATGAACCACACGTTGAGATAACTGAAGCCATGCCCACCAAAAGCGTGAAATGTTTATTGCAGTGTGAAGACGATCATTGAACTCGTCATTATGCTGCACGCTCAAGTAAATTATCATTGAATTTTTGACATTCACAATTCATTTTTGCCAATCTTATCATCATGTTTTTGTTACCGGAAAGGACCGTCAAACTAGGTGTTAAACTTTCTGTAACCGATTTTCCAAAAAAAAGGGGACACTTTGAAATTCATGAAACGGTAAGCCACATGTTCGTACTAACAAGTTTTTTTCAAACTGACAAAAATTTAGCATTGTAAACTCTTATATAATGAAGTGTGTGCAAACTAGTATGCTGTGGATGTTTATATAGGTGTTTTAGAAATTCAAATTTCGAGATTGAGCGGGATATTACATGGGCGGTTAAACTTTTAAAATTCAAATTCAAAAAATATACAGAACTACTGAGCGGGATATTACAAGAGCGGCTAAATTTCAAACGATTAAATGGTTTTAATTTCCTTTTCTTAGTTTAATGTTGTAATCGTAGTTGTAAAATAATTGTACGTCGTTTCAAGTAATGTCAATCCTACGTTTAATATATTTTCATTTACAAAACAATTACATATTTACTAAACACCTACATATTTACAAACCTTTATGAGAATATTGTTTAATTATATTTTTGATAATTAACAAGTTTATTAAATAAACGTTCGAAGTTTTTAATAAAATTTCGAAAAAAAACGAACCCGGTAAATAACCGAAAAAAAATCCGAATCCGAACATTATAACCGAAAAAACCGAACCGGTAAAAAACCGAAAAAAACCGATTCCGAAAATTTATAACCGAAAAAAACCGTTCCGAACATTTTTAACCGAAAAAAACCGACTCCGAAAAAACCGAACCGAACCGAAACCGGTTTTTAGAAAAACCGGTTTTTCTAAAACCGGTTTTGGGGAAACCGAAAACCGGTTAAAACCGGTATATTTGCACCTCTAACGACATGTGACTATTCAAGTTTATGTCATTGTGTGAGTTTCCTAGTTTGCACCCTATTTATTTATGAGTTAATTGCGTTTTTGGTCACAGTGACTCAACACATAAAACCCGACAAACCACGATGACCATTTATGTAATTAACTCTAAAATTAATCATAATCTTAGATATGCAAATTTCCCTTTTATTTTTAAGTCATATTAACAAGTCACAAATTTGTTTAAAAGAAAAGGTTACAAAAAATCTAGTAGTGTTATAAAAACTCAACCATTTTTTTTTACCTTCTTATAATCAAATTAAAGAAGATGTCACGAAATTCCTAATCGTTTTACAAAAATGAAAAAGTTACGTAAGAACATCTTATCAAATCAAATCTAATAGCAACACCACGTGATGTTATGCCCCACCTTGAAATAGACCACTTTTGTTATACTAGTAAACTTCGGTAAATTCATAGAAGGTTAAAAAGTCACATCATTAATTTACTCGTTGACCCATAAAAAGTATACACATGATATATCATGAACCTGATGATTTCGATTTTTCTTTTCTCTATAAACCATATAAACATCGACATGCAACAGAAGATATACACATGTGAACTCCATATAATTACGGTGCACAATTTTTTTTAAAGTGCAAAAATGATGAACAAAAATTATCATTTAATTAAAAAGATTGTGTTTGATTTAAATCTAGTTTATTTTTCACTTGTTAATGAATTAACTAAGCAAGCATAAAAAGCAAAAGGGTTTTAGATCGAGTGAATTTAAAAGAATTTGAAAATTTTAATAAAACTTACAATTACCAAACAAGATTTCATCGAGACTCCGTCACGAGACACTTTAGGCGCGTTAAGTTAGAGAAATTTTTTCTTAATTTACTATTTTTAGATTTGTAGAAAATAGAGGTTTTTTTTTTTTTTTTTTTTTTTTTTTTTTTTTTTTTTTTTTTTTTAATCAAAATATAAAAATGGGTTTATATGATATTATTTTCTTTTTTCAAAGAAAACATGATGTTACAAAAGAAAAAAAAAAGTGTTTTATAGTTTTCTTTTTTAAAGTAGGAAATGCAGATTTTCTATTTTAAAAAGAATTTGATGAGAAATATTAATTTCAACACAACCTATATTTTCTTTCTTTTGTATAAAACATTTTGTAGAAAAAAATGCGTTTCTTTTTAACCAAACACAACCTTATTGTTTAGTTTCTCACAAAGAAAAACAAAAACAAAAACAAAATGGAAGAAGTTGAGGAGACTTCACCAAGAAAAATAAAAACAAAATGAAGAAGTTGAGGAGACTTTTCATTTATTATTTAGTCTTCGTAGTACACATAGTTTTTTAAAAAGTGATTTTTGCTCCTTGAGATAGCAACATTACTACTGTATCCACTATATCACTTCCTTTGACAGTAAGAAACATTTCATTTTCATTTCATTAAAGTATAGCTGCTATGATATAATATCATCATGCATGTTGGTTTTTTGTAATCTTTAGGTAAGTGATGATGGATTCGTGGAAGAAAAAAGGAGCTGCTCACCACCAAGATCATAAGTTTGCTGAGTTGATCTTTTCATGGTCTATTGATGACATACTTAATGAGGAACTCTATAAATACCAGGTATTTTTGTTTTGACAACTTGTTAGTTTTTATTTACTTTTTAGTTTTTACTTTAATTTTGTATATGTCAAACGTACGTTCATACAGTGCATGTTGCTTGGTGAATATTCTATTTTGCTGTGGCTTGTTTCTAAAACAGATTAAGCATGAACTTTTGTTTGCAAAACTTGGTGAATATCGGTTAACATCTTCCTTTTCTACCTGTTAATTAGTTAAAAATGCTTAGATCTAAGCGTCTAAATGTTTAATTAGTAAATGTTATATATTTGAGTTATATAAAAAATTACAATAGAAACAAAAACCATTGTGATTCACTAAATGGCCTAGTGGTAAGTCATTTGACCTTCTCACATGAGGTCTTTTGACAAAACAATTTTACATTTCCATGTTTTCATTTATTAATTATTAATTTAACTTTCTATGTTTTTAAGTTGACAAAAAATTTGACTAAAAAGTTTCCATGTTTTCATTTAAATTTGATTAATTAAGGAGTGGTACATGCATTAATTAAGGGTAATTTAGACAAAACATTAATTTAAGATTTCACTTTTCACTTCTTGACTTTTTGACCATTTTCTCTTTATATATAGTATAGATAATGTCTATCTAACGCACAATGTGCTTCTTGTAATTGGTCAAACAAATGGGATGAAAAGCCTAGTTTCCATCAAATGGCTTCTTAACTATAAGCATGTTTATCTAAATAGACTCTGCTCTGTTGCTACCATCTTTTAACAGGGAAGTGAATGTGAGTATCGCCATAGCGAGATTGCACGGCTCAACCCCAGGGATTGCTATTACTGGTTAAGTGGAAATTGCTTAAATCCAAAATGTGCTTTCCGTCATCCTGTAAGTATTCTTTTTAAAAATCATTCGTGTCTTACTAGTTATATTCAGTTATAAATGATATCACATAATTGGTTATTAATTTATTACCTTGTGTTATTTCAGCCCCTTGATGGATTATTGGGAGCCGAAGTTCCCGCTTTTGTAGGACCACCTGTACCTCCAGCTTCAGCAAAACAAGGTGTTGCTTGCTATTACTTTCAGAAAGGTTTCTGTTCGAGAGGACCATTATGCCCGTTCTTGCATGGGCCACCAAACATAGCTGTGCCACCCGCACCGCTTAATCCCGTTACCAAGCCTTCTAAGGTGCCTTCTACAGGCCCTGAAAAACCTGCGCAAGAACAGAAGTTTACACAACACGAAACTATCCAAAAGCCCGTTGAGTTTCACCCTTCTCGTGCACCAGCAAGAAATGGTGGTAATGTTGCTATGGAGAAAAAGGTTGAATCGCCTCCCCAAGAGACCTCTAGGTACACACCAGCCAACGTTGCTCCACCACCTGTAATAAATGGAGTCTCGATCAGCAGGTCTAACCATGGTGTGTACGACGCTAATCATACTTCAGACAATGAAGGTACTAACGGAAAGGATGTTGATGAATATTCAAGAGAGCCTACCCCTGGTTTTGATGTTCTTGTGGATACCGAGGCAGGTGAATCAGAATATTATCCTAATGAACAACAGTTTGGAAGGTCTAGAGGTGATTATGACGTTGACCGAGAAATGTATCCTGAGCAGCATGATTATGACCATTATAATGATGAAGGGTGTTTATGGGAGGAGCATAGAGAATCGTCCAGCTTTGGAAGGAAACGTTATCCAAGAGATGAAAGCCCGGATCGGTTTGAACAGTCAGACTTACGCCAAAGATTATCAAAGCAAAGAAGGGGTAATGATAATGCTGGTGCTTTAAGGTCAGTTGTCAGCCGCGAACATCCCCGTGACAATTACAATGACAGGATGCCAAGGAGGGATATCCACCACAACCGGCACGGCCACCACAACCACCACCACCACGACCGCCGCATGGAACCTGGTTCTTTTAGCAGCCGGCTTAGAGGAAGAATAAACCTCTCAGGGAATGAAACCGGCTTGAGAGTAGAGAGGGAAGTTGACATGGGAAGGCACCATCGGTCTAGGTACTCACCTGGACGGACACCATACACATCATCAAACCATAGCAGGCTTAGAGACAGAATAAAGGGTAGTAGAACGAGTAATGATTTTGATGATGATAGAAGAAACTATAGGGGTTCACGTGGGTCTGATATTGACAGTGAGTTTTCCAGACCTAGAAGATCGTCAGAGTTAAGAACTCAACAAACAGATGATAGTCAACTATTGGGGAAGAGGAAATACCCGAGAGCAGAAAGTCAACAATCTGAAGTCAATGCTTCGTTTGAAGGGCCAAAGCCTCTTAGTGAGATTTTGAAGCGGAAAAGAGGACCCGTCATTTCTTCTGTTGTGAATAATGAAAACAATGACCAAGAGGAAAGAAAAGAAAGCCCATCTGAGAACATGGTCAATGCTGAAAACACAAAGTCAACAAATGATGCAATGGTGGATCAGGAGCTTGAAGCCTATGATCCTAAGGACGGAGATTATGATTACGAGCAGATTGATGGAGAAGAGTACTATGAGGAAGGTGAAGAGGAATACATTGAGGAAGAGGAAGGTGACGAAACTGGAAAGAAAGATAATGTAGTGTACGGTTAGATTTTGCAGATGTTCAGAGCTTTGTTTTTGAATGTTTTGTTGGTGTTCTCTAATTAACAAGGCAAAACTTATTGATTGTAGTTTGAAGTAAGTAGAAAAATTCTAAAAACTATTTTTATGAAGTTTTTAGTTTGTATCTAACTTTGCATGGAGGAATTCCCCATGCTTTAAGACTCAGCAATCAGTATTCCATTCGACTTTTGCATTTTTCATACATGAGGTGAGTTTTTATTGCTACTCGGCCTATTTGACTACAACTTTGTTGAGTTCTTGGTAGAAAAAAGCGGGTGCAACGTTTTGCATAATAAGCTTTTTATTCAGCTAAATGTAAACGAGCTTAATCGAATCGATATATGTTTGGCGAGCTTGTTGAGATAAAAACTTGCTTGGAATTTGAACTTTGTTTGAGCTCTCTTGATGAAACTTAAATTGTCTAACTTGCTTAGTTTAGTATGTGGTTGATTGGTATTAGAGCTGGCAAATTGGGTATCTGTTAAGACCTGTTAAGACCTGTTAAGGGAAAAAATGTACTATGCAATTTTTTTATTTTTTAAAATAATTGTTTTTAGTATTCTAGGGTTCAATATTTAACTTATTTGATACATAAAACGCTTATCTGTCATACTCAAACCACCAAAGCCAAGTGTTAAACGAGTCGTTTTCATGTTTGAAACTTATGTTATTCGCGCGCTCCGAACCTGTTAAGACCTGTTAAGACACGATTTGCCAGCTCTAATTGGTATCCTATATTCCTATGAAGATTTTTGGGTTCTTGGTTTGAAGTTTGAACCAAGATCTTGCCAAGTAGGTGTTGGGCTTATTTTTGGGTGCCTATTAGCTTTGGTTTTTGGTGTCTAGTTGGGCTTATTGTATGGCAGTCTTCTATCTGGTGACACATTTGTGGCTTATTGTAAAGGTCTTATTTGGTTGTACATTTGATCGTTGATTCACATGTCCAAGTCTAACGAGTACCGACATGTGACTATTCAAGTTTATGTCATTGTGTGAGTTTCCTAGTTTGCACCCTATTTATTTATGAGTTAATTGCATTTTTGTTCACAGTGACTGAACATGTAAAACCCGACAAACCACGATGACTATTTATGTAATTAACTCTAAAATTAATCATAATCTTAGATATGCAAATTTCCCTTTTATTTTTAAGTCATATTAACAAGTCACAAATTTGTTTAAAAGAAAAGGTTACAAAAAATCTACTAATAGTGTTATAAAAACTCAACCATTTTTTTTTTTTTTTACCTTCTTATAATCAAATTAAAGAAGATGTCACGAAATTCCTAATCGTTTTACAAAAATGAAAAAGTTACGTAAGAACATCTTATATCAAATCTATAGCAACACCACGTGATGTTATGCCCCACCTTGAAATAGACCACTTTTGTTATACGTACTAGTAAACTTCGGTAAATTCATAGAAGGTTGAAAAGTCACATCATTAATTTACTCGTTGACTTATAAAAAGCATACGCATGATATATCATGAACCTTGATGATTTCGAATTTTCTTTTCTCTATAAACCATATACACATCGACATGCAACAGAAGATATACATATGTGAACTCCATATAATTACGGTGCACAATTTTTTTTTAAATTGCAAAAATGATGAACAAAAATTTATCATTTAATTAAAAAGATTGTGTTTGATAAAAATCTAGTTTATTTTTCACTTGTTAATGAATTAACTAAGCAAGCATAAAAAGCAAAAGGGTTTTAGATAGAGGGTGTGTTTGGCTAAAGTAACTGTTGCTGGAACTGGAGATGGTTCTGGAGCTAGTGCTGGAGATGGAGATNATGGAAGATTATTTTTTTAATAATCTCTTATAAGTTCTGTCTGCCAAACGAAAATTATTTTTTAAATAGCTTATTTTTTGAAAAAATAAGCATAATCTCTCTATAATCTTCTACAATCTCTTGCGCCAAACATACGAGTGAATTTAAAAGAATTTGAAATTTTTAATAAAACTTACAATTACCAACAAGATTTCATCGAGATTCTGTCACGAGACACTATAGGCGCGTTAAGTTTGAGAAAAAAAATTCTTAATTTTCTATTTTTAGACTTATAAAAAAAAGGGAATTTATTTTTCTTCAAAATATAAAAACGGGTTCATATGATATTTTCAATTTTCAAAGAAAACAAGGGTTACAAAAGAAATTAAAAGAAAAATGTTTTGTGCTTCTTTTTTAAAATAGGGGAAAATGCAAATTTTCTGTTTTACAAAATTTGATGAGAAATACTCCCTCCGTCCTATATTAAGTGTCCACTTTCATCATGCACAAATTTTTAGAAGATTCCACTAATTAAACTCTCCACCAATCAAATATTAATTTTACCCACTAAAGTCTCATCTTATTAGTTGAAAAGTACAAGTGGACACTTAATTTGGAACATCTAAAGATTCCATTATAGACACTTAATATGGGACGGAAGGAGTATTAATTTGAACACAACCTATATATATATATATATATATATATATATATATATATATATATATATATATATATATATATATATATATATATATATATATATATGGGGATATGTTGGCTACAATTATTGTAGCCAACTGGCTACAA